>CM076575.1:591259416-591447069 GCA_034641835.2 Pinus albicaulis
ACTCATGCAAGCAAGGAAGCAATTTGGTTGCAGAGATTGTGTTCAAGTATGGGGTTGGTATAGCAAGCTATAAGGATAGAATGTGATAGCCAAAGCGCAATTTTCTTGTCTAAGAACCCCGTTTATCATTCAAAGACAAAGCACATTGATGTTCAACATCACTTTGTTAGAGATATGGTTGAGGCTAAAAGGGTTTTGCTGGTAAAGGTGGACACTTTGAAGAATGTTTCAGATGCATTGAAAAATATTGTGAGCACTCAAAGGTACTCTTGGTGTAGAGAAAAAATGGGTGTTGAAGAATTAGGCCAATGAATAAGGTCTCCTGTGGCCCCCGCAGAAATAAAAAAACAAGTGGGAGAATGTTGGGTATGTGTCATATTATTTCCCGACCTTCCCCCTTAAGTTGTCGTTGTCATAAGACGCAGCAGAGGTCAAGGGGGGGGGGCGGCGGCCTTTTAAGCCGATTTTTTTTTTTTTTTTTGGTATGCGGTCCCACTCATAGGTGGACCCACCCATGTTTTCTACATGAGTTTGCACATGGTTTTGGGGTACAATGGTTTTCGTCCCCTGGTAATTTGTAGATTCGGTCAAGGGAACTACGGTTATGTTCTAATCCAGGGTTAATGGATTGGGGTTTATGTATGCTTCAGCATGCATATATATGTGTTGTAACACTAAAAGGAATATATATGAATAATCAAGCTGGTTGTCCCAATTTGGGATCCAGGGGAAAATCTCTGTGTTTATCTGTTTTATGTTTTATGCTCTCGCTATTGTTTATTTTCTATTATAAGATTCGTGTGTAGATAATTTCTGTTCAGGGTTAAAACCTACAACCTTGTCAATTTCATAGTGTTCCGACCAGAGCAATGCCCTTGGACAAAGACCTCCATTCTATCCCTTTGCTCGATTTTATGTTGCATTTAGTCCACATGCGTGAATTTTGCTATAGAAAACTTTCTACAATGTAGCCAAGCAGATAACATATCAGTCTGCAAACTATATTTATTAATCAACATGATTACACACATTTATACATGAGATAGTCTCAAGATAGGAAATCTATCTTGGACGCACAATAATTTAGTTTAGATAATATCTCAACCTCACACTAAACTAGGAACTAACATATAAGATAGGAACAGACTCTATACATAGAGAGAATCACAAACAAAAGACAAGTAGGAATTATATATTCCAACACTCCCCCTAAATGACTACTTGTCTCAATATCCATCTGCAAAATCTACATCTTGTCATGTTTGGTAATTACACTTTGTATCTTGTTCATGCTATTGTCGATGTCCATATAAAGAAACAACCATCTACCGAAATGCATGGGTTCCGAACCGCTGCAACCGCCAGTGTACTAGGAAGTTCTTCACATACATGGTTCATCCAACCTCTCGATTAACTCCCCCTAGATAAGAAATTTCTCCTCATGGAGTCTAAAACCAATACGGCCCACCCAAGTGTATCCATCCTGCATGACACACTCTTCTAGGGTGTTAAAACTTTCTGACAGAGGGAACATATAACAAAGGGGTATGCATGCCTCTCTGGGTCTTACAGCATGTACAAACAATAAATGACATGTAGATTTGCTTCTAACTACAAACTGTGACTCATACTCTACCATATTCACGAGTCTATTCTACAAACATAAAAAAAATCAGAAATATATAGTTTTAGCTACCTTCTATGATCTATGAACAGAATCCTTAAATAGAGAATGACAACCACAGGCAAGTAGGAATTACATATTCCAACTCCCCCTAAACTACTGCTTATCGTGATATCAATTCACAAAGTCTAGTTGTGATCAATCATAAGAAAAAAAAGGATATGTCGACGTCCATATAAAAGAGCAACCATCCACCAGAATGCATGGGTACCAACCACTGCACCTGCTGGTCTCGTAGGATGTCCTTTACATGCATGGTTCCGTCAACCATTATCACTGCATACATGTACTTGTATCAACAAAAATTGTGTCTGCGACTCAAATTCACCACAAACAGGCAAATCTCATGTGCAGAACCAACAATACTATCTGCGACTCAGATCCACCACAAACAGGCGAATCCCATGTGCAAAACTACCAAAAAGAGAGATCAACGCCTTTCTAAGCCAAATATACATGTCCAAGTAACAATCCCTAACAGTCACGCTGATTGTGCCTTTCGACGCGACTGTCAGATAGAAAAAACGCACCGACCCTCTTATGCTCAGAAACAACAATATCTGAGACCTGTGAGTGAGGTGTTTACTACAGTCCACCTACTCCTGTGAGCATTTCAGCTCCTGTGTGCACCCGGGGCACCCATAGCCACTGTTAGCCACCTATAAATTCTGATATACCTAGTGGTGGCTAAAGTTTTTTCCAAGCCTTCAAGAGATATATTTCCTTTGAAAATCCATCATCTTTGAAGTCTTATGATGATTCTTTATCCTTTGAATTAATCTTCTCTGCTGTTTCACTATAAGCCCTCAAGGACCTGCTATTCACCAAGAGAAAACTGGTTATAAAACTCCATTTCTCACCATTCACCTCTCCATTTCACTCCCACAAAATATCCATTTTCATCCTTGTTTCCCTCACAAAATCCCTCAAAAACACCTTCATTTAACCTCTAAATCACCTTAACCCTCTTTTAAACCTTATATCATCCTTTTTTTTGGTTTAAAAATCCTTTCCCTAGCCTACCAAAACCCTCATTTGGCCTTAAAAACCCTTTTATTCTGGCCTAAAAACAGTCTTTTGCACTATAAAGTGTTAAGCCCCCGAGGGCCTATATCCATTAGCCCTTTTTTCTCATATGACTAAGCACTGCAACCAAGCGCTTAATAACTTTAAAACTCCGCGTTAAAAACCTTTCCTTTTGTTTATTTCTCCATTCCCAACACTATGGTCTCGAGCAAATCTAGACCGTTGATCTACACAGATCAATGGCCGGCGGGCCATCTATCTTCCACCTTCCATCTACTACTCTTTTCTTCCGTTTTAAAATATCTCTGCTTCGTCTTTTAATCTCGACCGTCCATCCAAAGAATCCGAAGATCAGAACTTAACCTGATAAGCCAACACCCGCCCACTACGCGACAAAGCAATTAACTTCGTCATGGACCCCACTCGTCTTTTAACCCTGTAGCTTTCCATTCATCGCATTCTACCTGCACCGTCCGATCTCCCGACGATCATCCGATGGCTAGCGATCCATATCGCGTAATTTTTGGCCCTTCCCCATAGTGCGCTAATTCCGCACGATAAAAGTGGTTTTCAAAATCAATGTGTCGATCACTCTATGGAATCGCATTCCAAACGCAAATTACCGCCTCCCCCATTTTGCTACACGAAAACCATTCCCGGTTTTCCGCCATAGCGCTACCCTCCGCAACGTCACTCCCGATTAATCCTAGCCGTCGATCTCTAAGATCGCACGGTCCATGTTATATCGCCATCTCATTTCGTTTGCCTCCCATCTCTCTCCCGAAGTTCTCATCAAGAGATATCCACCGTAGATCGTCCTGATCTAACGACCCACATCCCCTTTTGCACTCAGACCTCCACCGGACCTGGTCAGCTGCTCTGCTAGGGTTTCTTTAGTTTTTCCACTGCATGCACCACCTCCTCACTACTCCTCCGCCACCCCAAAGCCTCTGCAAGAAGTCTAAACCAAGCCCGCAAGATTTCCAATGAGTTTTTTGTGTGTTTGCAGGTCTAAAGAGTAACTCTATTAGCATTTTTTCCTACAGTCACGAAGGTGACACAGAGGCTTAGATAGTAAATGTCAGGGCTAGAAATAAACATCAAGGGAACCAAAACAAAGGGTAAATTCATAACAGTCAATGGGTCATAGAAATAAACCCTCAGTAAACCCTCCGTAAACCCTCCAGCTCAGTGAAACCCACCACATGTACACACAACACTCAGAAAGATGAGGATCACATATCCAGTGGCGAAAGACAAGACATAGAAGATTAACAAAACCTTTGAGGGCATCAGTACAGAAGAAGTTCGAGAAATCAGCAAAGTGAAAACATAAACAGAGCTAAAACAGGTTGAAGTACAAAGGAACAGAGTAGTTATTGGTGCAGAAGTTGATTGACACAAACATAGCCCATCTCCATTCTCAAAATCCTGCCAAGCAGTTATTACACCAAAGAAGCTACTAAAAATTGTCACAAGCAGTTATTTAGAAGTATGGGAGTCCTCAAGGTCCATTCTTCCACTTAACTCACTCCTAAGAAGATAATAGCACCACTCCAGATGGTTTTTCCTCCCAAGGACACCCTGTGGGTGATTTCTGTCATATCAAAATAGTCTGAACAAGCAACAAGGTTACTAAAACTGTCTAGAATTTAATGCTATGTTTATGACACGGGATGGATCATGCAAATGACCTCTCCTATCTCTGATGATCGTTAAACCTTATTTACCTACTTTTCCTCATTTTTCCTATAAAGACTCTTTGAAGTCTCATTGTAAAAGGTTGGCATTTGGTGATTTCTAAAGTAATACATAGATTGCTGCTTTGAAGAAGCATTGGTGTTCTGAAGGAGTGTGGAAGTCTCTATTCTTTCTGTTGATGAAGGAGGCTGGACCATTGGATCCCTGAGCCTAGTTTTGGTGAAGTAATCTCTTATTGTTAATGTTGTTTCTCGTTTATCACTTTGTTCCATTATGCTTTGACTTACAGTAGGATAAAAATTTTAGGCAGAGAAATGTATCTTAGAAGCACCTCTGACCTATTTATCCTTAACTGTTTATATGTTTTATGCTACTGAACGTGATAGGTAGTTTGACAGCTCTCTCTAAAATTTAGCTTGTTTTATTTCAGAAATGGTTAACTCAGTTGTGCTAAAGACTCTTTAGGCGTTCCCTCTCTCTTTGCCATTGAATGTTGTATCTAAAATCTCCCTTTGATTATTAATGCTTGCAGTTTGACAGAGAGGTTTGTTTCAATCATACCCTCTGTTTCTTACTATGATTATTATGTTAAAGGACCCTATAATTGCAGTCCTAGATGTCTAAGGCATTCCCTCTTATTTGAATGCAATTGTATGTATTTGTTGATTAAGCTCTCAATAGTGAACTTGTAGGAGGAAATAGGGCGTTCCCTGAATCCTATAATTCATTTAGAAGGTGTTAATCTGCATTTCTCCTCTTCTTTGAGTGTTTCTGTTGATTAAGTCCATAACAGTGACCTTACTGGAGGAAATAGGCGTTCCCCGAATCCTTTAAGCCATTGTGAAAAGGTTTAGTTTGCTTTCCACTCTTAGTCTTTAATGTTCATCCCATTTCACCTATATTATTCAACAGATCCTTGATCAAGTTAGATTTGCCCTCTGGTTTCCCTTCCTTCTGAATCATAACTATTTGGATTTTCACATGACTCCATGGCCCAATAGCTTGTAGATTCCCACGCTCTATCTATACTACATGAAACATACTTGTCCAACCAAACAAAAAAAACAACCCTGCACCTCATAACTAGCCTAAAATCAACTTCTAAACCATTCAAGACATATCCTTATAAACATATTGAGAGATCCCTCTCTGACACTAGGAGGGCTATATCCTAGAGCTCTAAAGCTTGGTTTGTATGTTTCCTTGTCACTTGGCATGCCAATTTGCCAAATCACAGGACCCCAACATAATGGCGATCACGGTGGGACTTTTATGAGTTAGTGACAAACTAGGTACACCTTAAGACTCTAGAAATCCCTTTTCTTCAAGAATATCTAGTGATTATCAGCCATCTCATCGCCACACCAACATAATGGCGATCACGGCGGGACCTACTGAGTATATGATAGTATAGCTAACTCTTGCGCACTCTTTAGTCCTACAAATCTCTAAGAAAATCAGTTAGTGGGCCATAGAGTAGACTCTATTTGTTTGAGCACCTTAGCTAAGTGTTAAGATCAGACATAGGACACTCTCATAACCATAAAAATGTACAAAACCCAAAGATATTTCAGATTGGCTTCATAATAAGCATGGTGGTGGAATCATAAAACATTTTACCTTCACAAAAAGCTAAAACTTCCACCTGGTGACTCCATTAGCCCCAGTAGGCCTATTACCCATCCAGGTCTCCAGATCTCTTTAGGACTATGTTAACCAGCCTTGAAGAAATTGAGGAACCTAGTCCCATATTAGATAAGACATTCTGAGAGGCAAAACTTTCAAAATAGTCCCTACAAACTTCAGCCTCTCTCATTTTTGAAAAGCAGTCTGGCTTCACATAGGATCAACACTAGATCCCAGCTAGACCCTAATGGGGAACTACTCTGAGTAGAATACTATTTTAGACATTCTAAGAACTCAGAGAACCCACAAGCCTCATACTGGTAGTAAATTACTGTGGTGGATAGTAAATCATCTTGAACATTTGAAAGCATCCACCTGGCGACTCCACAACTCCTAAAATATAAAAAGACTCCACTGGTGATCAGTAGGCCTGCTGATTTTTCCTGGTTTCACAAAGACTCCACTGGTGCAGCCCGCACTACCATAAGAACATTGTTCACACCCATGATCGAGAAAATCTGAGGATTAAGTTCTTTTGTTCAAGACTAGTTTTCCTCTAAATATTGTCATATCTGGCTAACTTCTCTTTTTTGTCGGTCTAAAATCAACATAGTGGCCTCTCCACATCCCTACATAGCAAAGACCAAATCACTTCACTAATAGAGACTTGGAACAATTTGCAAAAATGCAGTCAAATTTCATAACAGAGTTGCGTTGTGAAATATCAAGTGAATTGGTAGAACTTGAATGTGAGGACCTTCCAAAGGTTGTCCTTCTCAGCTCAAAATTGAATGCTAAACCTGAGCTTAAGAAAATTTTCCTAGACTTGGTTGTTGAAAGGTATGAAACTGAGATTGAAATATTGAATTCACAAGAACAATCATACCAATTCAGTGACTGCTAGATTGTTTCCCTTGAGAGTATGCTGAAAGCATGTTAGGTTAAAATTCCTTACTTGATCTTAAGCTACCCTTTGTGTCTTTATTGAGAGTTTCCTTTGAAAGTATGTCAAAAGCAGGATAGGTTAAAAGTCCTTACCTGATCTGAGGCTGTACTCTGGTTTCTTTCTTTCACCTCACTTCTTAATTTTGCATCTCACCATCTATCTAAAGAAATCCTTTGGTATAGATGAATTGCCCTATGGAAACCCTTCGATAGTTGTTATGCGAGTAAGCCCTTTTATGACTCCATAGCCTAATGGATTGACACTTCCCTTGACCTATCTTCCCATGCTGAAACACCCTGCTACTTAGTTCCTTTTTCACTTCACATAAACTTCTCAGTTAATGATCTCCAACCAAACAAAAAAAAATAAACCCTTGTGCTCTATAACTAGCCTAATATCATAAAACGACCTTAAAGATATATCATTCTTTACACTTATAGAGAGATCCCTCTCTGGATCTAGGAGGGTTAGATCCTAGGATCCAAAAGTGGTTTGATGTTGTCTTATCTTTTGGTTTTGTCAATCTATCCAAAACACAGGAACCCCAACAGCCATGAAGGTTCTTGTAGCCATGAAGGCTCCTGTATGTGTTTCTGGTTCACCACAAACCATCACTTTATAGTGACAAAAGATGGTTTTTGGCTAACCATAAACATGTACCTACAAGGTGGTTTTGATATTACCACGAACTTTACACATGCCTTAACAAGGCATACATTCCATACTCCAACTTTTGGAGTTTCCAGGTACATAACATGACCACTACAACAATTTTCCTAGACTTTCTTATAACATGCTAGGCAGTCTATCCCACAAACCCACACTAACTCAAAAAAACATTTACTTTGTTGTCCATCATAATAGTTGTTGCTGCTCCTTTACCTCATCTTCTCATAGTTCACATCTCGGGCATCCTTGTCTTTGTCAAACAAATTCTTGGAACTCCATGCTTAACCTTTTGTTACAGTCATGAATTCTAACAGAATAACTTTACCTACGTTGAGTTAGCTAGGCTCAATAAGGCACAATAACTTTAAACATAATTCCAAGAAACTAAATAAAAAACATAAACTCTTCAGATTAATTTCTCTATCTCTGCCCAAAGATGATTATTTCCCAAACATAACAGCAACTAGTTTTCTCCAATGATACTTCTGAGGGGTCCACTGATAAAGAACCGGATTGACGACTTTTCAAATGGACTCAATCCAGTGCATTCCAGCACTGATGATCCAAACATAGGCACTCATAGCCTCACGAAGAGACACAATTTTACCTTCAAAAATCCAGGACTTCACCGGTCCGATCCTTCATCGTCCACAAATTCACTGTCAACATGAATAAAATTCAACGATTTTACACACAAAAGTTCTCATTTCAGTATCCAATTCACCTCGCATCGCAACATAATTCCACTTCCCTTGTTCATAGTATCAAGGCTTGGTAACAGCTTCCAAGCATGCCTCCTCATGCTCGATGACATGCTGCAACAACTAAGACCCATTGTCAAGCTAATCTCTTCACAATTGAACATGCAGATCTGTTTCCATCACACTGCACACACACAAACTCGATCATCCTCCAATCTATGATGTACTTCCAAGCACTATCCTTTGATTCCATTTTCATTGTCATGTCTTCATCATATCTGGTAGTGAATCATTCCTGCAAATAAATTTGTCTATTGTTGGAATGGCAAGTTCCAACATAGATTCATACTTGTGACAATAGTTTGCCAAGATAAATGTCACAATAATACAATATCTAATTCTTTTAACCATATTTACATAAATGCATTTACATGTTAAGTTGACCGGCCTCAACATGAAAGCAAAATAATTTACGAAGAAAATTTGTTTCATCAAAGAAAATGTGTGGGAAATTTTAGTTTCATCTTCACCTTGTCTCCCCAACTACAACTCACCATGCTTCTGCTACAACTTACCAGAAGTTGTTCTGGTATATGAACAAAGACACGTCTAGGCAGTTCACCATACTGCCCTCAGCAGCTACAACGACAGATATGTTGTACCACACTTCACATTGACGATTCGATCCCAGCACAATTAGTTATAATCTTTGGTTGCTTTACCTGTGTGACAATATCACCTTTCTCATAGGCTCCAAAGTCAGTCGTGTCCTCCTCTAAAAGGAAAGAATATGGTCTTACATTCTTTACTTTTCTTGGCTTCCCATCATTCAACTGAGTCATACCATGTACTTCTCCATCATGGAATTCAGGCCTCTCATCATCCACACATGAAACATGACGCAGGATTATCATTACTAATAGAAGCAATGATACCTGTGTGTGGTTCCTCACCATTCACATCAAATACAGTAAACTCTGGTCCAAAATCACAAAAGAAAATACTACCAAACAGTCTGCGAATATCGTTGGCTCCTGCAATATCGTTGGCTCAAATATTGATTGCAACAACAACATAAGATAAAACATATTATGCTGAGTAACCAGAATCATTCTCGCGTTCATGGAAATTAACAGAATCGGCATCGGCTGCGTCGACGAGATTATCGACCTTTGCTGCAACATATAGTTGGAGGTGACGACCAGCTTGAAGCCAACAATATAAATAGGGATTCATCACAGCTGAATTCATCAATGCTACGTCTCCTTATGGACTATCCAAAGATCTTACAGATCGATATCGCAGATCGAATGATGCCCAATTGACTGCTTCCCACTCTCCTGATTCGAGGCACCCTCACACCGACTGTGATCTCGGATTTCCCCTATTCTATTGCTCCTTGCACATAGCAGACCTTCTTTCCCAATGTGTGATCCATCATGAAACACATTTCTTCATGAATTGCTTTACATCACCAGCACTTGCAGTGTTATGAACAGTGACCTCATCATCAATCTCAGTCACAAAGGCATCGATCAAAGATATCAACACCACAACGATTTTCTCATTCATACATTCGATTCGCAAGACCATGCCTGTGACGCAGAACAGAAGCCATTAGAGCAGGAGAGCCGAGGAAATAAGCAAGAAGTTCCTGACTTCAACAAACAGTGGATGTTCCTGCCCCATATCACAGCTGCTCATTCACTCTAAGCATCAAAACTTGGCTCTGAAACGCCGAATACCACAAAAAAAATCAAGTCTTCTCTGCGCAGAAATCTTCTCTTTGCACTAAGATTTCCAGATCGTACTGCCACCACCAGCAGTGCTCCATTTTCCGAGTGAGAACAGGTCAAGCACAGGGAGGCTTCCCCTCTGTTTCGCATTGCTAAGCTTCTTTGGACTGCCGCAGCTATACATATCGATGCCAACAAACAAACAAACCTTACCTCACATAGCTCATCTTGGCTCGCTTGTCTCTACAACTCTCTCAAAATATACTCATAATCTACAAACATCAGGCAGATCGTCTTTCTGCGAGCGTTACCAGGATCAAATATAAATTACCATTTGATAATCTGTGTGTTATTTCACCATACCCATTGGAATTAATTTCACAGATCACCTCCGCATAATGCGTTTTCTGCTGTTATTATTCACTACACTATTTGCTTTACAATTTGTGAAAGCCAGGGTTCTGTAGCATCACTTCCGCAACTCGGCCCTCCTGCACCATAATTCCGCTCATCTTGATGCCATGGCCATGGCTTCCTCCATGCCTGGAGGCCATGTGAAAAACTACAATGAGTCGGATTCCAATCAGAGTAGCAAATCTAATCACTTCACCTCACAATGCACAGGCCTCATAACTAGCTCGAAGGAAAAACAAAAGACTAAAAAATATTGATATACTCTTATTTCCCTCAGCCCAGGAGGGGCCGAGGTCCAGGCCCTTCTGTGCTCTGATAGCAAGATAAAATATCAGTCTGCAAACTATATTGATTAATCAATCTGATTACACACATTTATACATGAGATAGTCTCAAGATAGGAAATCTATCTTGGACGCACAATAATGTAGTTGAGAGAATATCTCAACCTCACACTAAACTAGGAACTAACCTATAATATAGGAACAGACTCTATACATAGAAAGCATCACAAACATAAGACAAGTGGGAATTATATATTCCAATAGTCCACATAGTCCACACAGTCCACATATCTAGAAATATCCATTGCACCAACAATTCAGTGTATTGGGTATGTATATTGCATACCATGGTTGCAGAAAAATTCCCTCGCCTATTATTTTCTACTTGTGAAATGTAATAGGTTCCAGATGTGTTTTTTTTTCTTTCAGGGTCTTTTGCTCACCGTTGGTTTCAATGAAGCTATATCTTAGGCACAGTTCTCCTTATTGCGGTCAGGTCAGTTCCAGTCACCCCAACCTTCACCAATCGATAAGGCTTCATTCCTAGGTTCTGCCCCGTGTGCCTCTATGGCCAGGGATTTCCATAAACAACTTAGGTTTGTGATTTTGGTTTAATACCTAGGGTTTCCCAGGGTTTTGGTTTACTACCTAGGGTTTCCCAAGGTTTCATTTTACTACCTAGGATTCCTAGGGTTTTTGTGAAAAAAAAATTAGAAACATTTGGGTACGTATATTTCCTACCATGGTTGTAGAAAAATTCCCTCGCCTGTTATTTTCTACTTCTGAGATGTAACATGTTCCACATGCTTTTTTTTGTTTGATTTCAGTGATTTTCGCTCACTGCCAGTTTCAATGAAGCTATCTCTTGGGCACAGTTCTCTTTGTTGTGGTCACGTTGATTCCAGTCACACCAACCTTCACCAACCCCTAAGGCTTCATTCCTAGGTTTTGCCCCTTGTGCCTCTGTGGCCAGGGATTTCCATAAACAACCACTACAATAAAAAATGACATTGGTGAGGGTCATGCTTGTGACGGACCTTTAAGGTCCGTCACTAATGTCACATATGGTGACGGTCCTTAAAAAAATGTCATTGTAAGTGTATATAGTGATGGTCCTTTAAGGTTCATCACTAAAGCCACTTTCAATGACACTTTTGGTGAGGGTCGTTAAAGGCCCATCACTAATTCTCTCTTTGGTGACACTTCTAGTGACGAACTTTTAATGACCCTCACCAATGCTCTTTTTGTTACTTTTGGTGACGGTCAAAAAATGTTCGTCATCATTGATCATTCCACTAAGTTTTTGATGATGTTATGTTCTTGTTAATACATTTTTTGTCAAAAGATAATGATTTAAGACCATTATTGTAGAGTATTTTTTATAATATGTCCAAGGGCATAGTGGTTAGAGTTAGTTAATTTTTTAAGAAGTAATTAGTCTGTATCATTTCCCTCATGTAATGACTAGTCAAATATATTTTCTTATGAGTCAACACATGATTCATATCTATTAAGTTTATTATCTAGAAAATTCCCTTTAGATAAATTTCCTCTAGTGTGTGTAGGAAATATATTATTTAATACATAATCAAGCTCTGACAATTCTATTAATGAGAAACACCTAACACCCCTCAACAATCTGGGCACACCTTAAATTAATGCTTTGGCACACACTAACATTTCTTAGCACCTTGCATGTCTTGGAACATCTTGTCACGACACTGACACACAAGCACATGGTGGCATGCACTAGCACAACATGGAACTCTCCAAGCATGTGTTGGCATGCATTTAGTCCCTAGCATGCCTTGGAACACCTTAGTTAAATGCATTGACATACATTAGCACGTGGCACACAACGCCACCTAGCATGTATTGGGACCTATTATTAGTGTGCCTAGAATGGTCCTTTTGAAAAAAGATAAATTCCCGACTTATTAACCCTCTTATTGGTTCTTCCTTTTGTTTCCTTAACACTTCTTGACACATATTGACATACCCTTTCACCTTGCACATCCTTAGCACCTAGCACGTATTGGCATATCTTGGAACTATTAATTGACACATATAATTAGCACACCCTGGAAATCCCAAGCACACTTTCAGAATTCTTGACATGCCTTGATATTCCCTAACATGCCTTACCAATGATTAACATACCTTCTCACTCCCTCCTTGGCATGACAGATAACACTCATTAACACTAGTCCTTGGCACACGTTCCTCATATTCATTAACTTCCATGGATTTTTACCTAGTGCCCCCTTATTGTTTCGTCCTAGTACTCCTTAACACTCCTCAACATGCATTAGCACTCTCTAGCACACCTTAACACTCTTCAGCATGCCCTTCCTCTTCATAACATGCATAACACTCCTTGACACATATTGTCACTTGGCATGTGTTGCCGCTTGGAAAGTCTTAGTATGTATGGAATACATTAAGATGCCTTGGTATGATTTGGCATGGTTTAATTTTAAATTTAGTTGAGATCAATTGTTGGAAAGTAGATGAGAAGCAGCAAAGGAAAACTTGGCACTTAAAATGCACTAAGACTTTGCACTTGGAACCTATTGCTGCCTAGTGTTGGTGTGCTTAGCATGCCCCTCTTGGGAAAGGTAAATTAATGACTTATTAACCCTATTATGTGTTAATTTCCTTGTAGTTTAACTTGTGTCTCCCTTTTGTTTCCTTGACATTCCCTAGCATGCATTAACACACCCTTGTACATATTGGCATGCCTTATCACTTGGCACATATTAACATGTTTGACATGCCTTCGCATTATCTGGCGCATATTAGCATTCCCTAGCATGCTTTGGAACTAGTGTCCTCATAGCTAGCCTTTACATTTTTTCATGACTTGGTAACCCAATCAAGTCCTTGGCTATTGCATTTCATGTGACAATATTGGCCTACTTCAACCACAACAACTTTACAAATTGCACCTACTACAAGTAGATTGTGCCTTTTTCAAATAAGAATTGCCTGTAACTCATCTTATGCCACACATTTCCAAGCTCAACTTGTCCCACTTCACTAATTACCAAGACAAGGATCACATGATCCAACCATGTCCATAAAACAAATATGCAACATAGCTTACACATGAAATATTTCACTTGTATGTTGAGTTCATATAAATAGTAGAATTGAGAGTTTGCAAGAACCACAATATGCACAAGGCACACAAGATATAATCTGACACAATCCAAGTGCCCCAAAATTTATACACAACAATGTACAATATGCAATTATCTATAATGTTATAAAACATGAGCATGTAGCCAAAGTGTGCCACATATCATATAAAAAAATAGCTAAAGGAGAAACAATGTTGTTCCTAGAACAAAGTGAACTCCCTTTGTCTAAAACTGCTATGTCGAGCCGCATATAAAAATCATATTCTTTCCTCCCGTAAATCATATTCTGAACTTCTCCTTAGCACACTTGAATTCGCTAACACTCCCTTGCACACACTCTTGTTTGTTCCTTTCCATGAATTTTGACCTAGTTATCCTTTGATATGCCTTGACACTCCCTGAAACTCTTCAACATGCATTGAAATTGTCCGGCATGTGTTAGCATGCCTTCTAATTCTTTTCCATGCCCTGACCCTCCCTATTTATCATTCCCTCACAACTACCCTTACTTAATTTGCAACTTGGGAACCCAACCAATCCCTCGCTTGACCAAGTTATGATTACTACAACTACAATGTGTTGTTGAATTGTATAGCTTGGGAGGTACTCCACAAGCCTATTGAGATGGTTTTGTGTGAGTTTGGTCACAAAAATATTTGTGGGCAAAGAAGCCAAGCAAAGGGATTTTCGACCTAAGATGGGGTTTAAAATATAAAAATAAAAAGGAAAATTAATATTTCCTAAGGTCTAAGTGGATAAAAATCACATAAGTTCTAAATGGTTCCTATGAGGTCTAGGAAAATCTATTTAAGGAGGCCTTAGGATGAAGGAAAGAACAAGATCACCAGTTCTAGTAGAAGAGGACTTACAGTCGGCGCCATCTATAGGGATGACGAAAACAATTGCCTGATTTGACTCCAGTCACTCCAAAATTTAGGTGCATACAGAAGAGACTGAACCCATAATTTCTTACTCTACTATTGTTGCAAGTAAATGAAAATCTAACGGTTTGGCTCAGCTTGACGTAATTTGGTGAGTTAAACCAAAATAAATTGATTTATATGCAGATGTGTTTGATCAACAAATCGATCTGTTAGATGCAGAGATTAGGTAGGCCTTAAAGAGAATTGACCCCAGATACTCTGGGACTCAAGCTCTGGACATTAAAAATTCATTTATAGAGCAGAAGGAAATAATTATGTCCAATGCAGAACTGATTATAGTCACAAAACAATCCCAATCAGTAGACACCTCAACAGTTAAAGAGGTGTTACCCATAAGCAAACCCCATTTTATCTCAACGACTAAATTTAAGACAAACGTTTTAAATCTTATAGTGGTTCAGCCTAAGATAGTGGAAAACCAACAGATGGTTGGATCTTCCCTGGCCAAAAACCTGGGAAGAGTTTCAGACATGGACGTGATAAATTTACATTGGCAAGCGGGTGAAATTATATCATAGAGGATACTCCATAGCAGTATCTTTAGGGTCTCCAAACAAAGACCAATTAGATCAAAGAATTGGAGGAGATTGTTGTGCGCTAGTTTGGAGACCCTAAAGATACTGCTCCTCTGAAGAAATTACTGGAGAAGAAAGAAAAAGAGATTAAAGAGCTCCAAGAAATCTTGAAGATCTCATACCATGACCCTCATGTTCTAATACAAGCTTTCGAGAAGAAAGAGGAGGTCGAACTTCGTCTTCAGGAAATAGAATCTGCTATGTGGATCAAGGAAGAAGAGTAACATAGTGCTCTCAAGCAGCTAGAGGCAATCAGAGTAGAATCTCATGAAAAAGAGGGGCGACACCTAAAACTCTTGGTAGAGTATAAGATTTAAATTGAAAAGGCTCTTATTTTCGTCCAGACAACTGAGTGAGAAGATCCCAAGTTATTACGCCTCAATATTACTTAGTTATAAAAAGAGTTGCAGTTAGCCAAAGAAGAAATCGCAAGAGTTGACCATAGAATCGACGTCGTCGTGGGGAAAAATAAAATCGAAATTGAGTAGATTCAAGATGCTCTAAAGGATAAACATAATGAGGTCAAAAATCTAGAATAAGTTTCTCACATCATAGTGATAGGAAAGGACGTACTAATGCAAGCTAAAGGAGAAATCTAGAGAGAGGTTTGGCAAAAAAATCACTACAGTTGACTCATATGTGAGAATTCTCTCGTAGTGCGAAAAGGCTCTAATATAAAGCACTAGTCTGGAGGAAAATTATACATCTAATACCTTAGATAAAAGGTTGGAAGACCTTGATGCCATCATAGATATTGTGAATACAATGGAATATCCCACTTTAGTAGAACTAGAGCTACCTCCTATAGACAAATGTGTTTTCTCTTTGTGTATGTTAAAGGAGAAGAAAGTCGCTATGCAGGCAGTGCAGGATGAATTCGACAGAGTTATCAAAGATATAAATAACTTTAGAACCAAGTGGAATTATTTAGGAAGATTTAGTGTGCCTTCATTTTGGAACGAGGAAAATTGGGAAATTTCCTAGCAGAGGATCTCTGATCAATTGAAAGAAATGAAACATGATATGGGTTATCTAGCCATGCTAGGGGAAGAATCAGTTTCTTCTTCTACATTTGTCAATTCACTTTTCAAGGACTTTACTATTTTGGTCAGGGTAAAAAAGATCATACAGAATCTCCCCGCCACCAAAAATCAATTAAGATCATGTTTGGTGGTGGAAATTTCCAAATACAAGAACATGCCCTGGTTAGCTGATACTGAATGGGACAAGTATTTAAAATTGAAAAATCATTTTGAATGCAACAAAATAATCCAACAGTTCACTTATATGTCATGGGTCATTGAACCGGTCCCACATCCAATGCAGTCTGTCACAGATCAACCGGAAGACTAGAATAGAATTCCCCTGATCACAACTTAGGCGCTAATTGTCAGGATACGTGGGGTGCACACACTCTCTCCAATGGGGCTGACTAAAAGGACCAAGTCGTCAAAGCCTCAAAGGCGACAAAATGCTTAATCATTTCATTGCCAAGATTTACTTTACTTTTATTTATTTTAATTTCAATTTCAATTGGTTATAAGAGAAACAATTACTAAAATAGTTATTTTGAAAACTATTATTTAAAACCTTGTTTCTCGTCATGGGGGGCTGTTGGCAGAAGTGGAAAAAACTTTATGAAATATTGAAACTACCTATACATGATAAAAAAAAATCATTTTCAATATTGAAGTCTGAACTCGCAATTTTTATTAGTTCTATCTGTTCTTCCTGCAATTTCGATTTGTAGTCACAACGAATTAAATCTGAGGATCGCTCTCATTTAAGTAACAACTTATTTGTTTTTCGTGTTCTGATATCTATATTATCAACATAATTGTTGAATGATTAGTCTTGAATTATTTATAACTAAATATCTATATTTTGTTTAAGAATAATTCAGGTTTTATTAGTGATTGCAATTCTGTATGTTTCTCTTGTGGTGTTGCTATTTCTGTTTTATTTTAAGGTGTGTTATGTTCTCTAGATTATAAGTTTTACTCTCTTGTTATGAATCTCAGTAATGATATTTACTATTAGTTATTTTCATTTACAGTATAGATTAAAATGAAGATGCCTGCACTTGTTGCACATGTTCCTATTTAACTTGAGGATATTTCTTAAGTTGGTGTTTTGATTTTCTTTTCCTTATTTCTTTTGTTCTTTTCTATGATTGCTATTATCCTTGTTAGAGTTTATCACTATTGTTTTTCTTGCAAGGAAAATGATTCAGGAATTATGAAAAATTAAATGTGTTGCTCCCTTATGTAAATATCACCACCTATTACAATGATTGATTATCTATATCTGGCCTTATTTTATTTGTTTATTGAAAATAAACTAATTTAGACTACAGGGTTACCCCCGATGGTGTGCTAGAGGTCAGCAGTTCCACCTAGAGTGGGAGGAATCACTAGTCCTCAGTGAATGCATACTTGAATCGCTTACGTGTGGGAACGATTTGAGCACCAACAACCCTCTTGGAAAAGGTAAATTGATGACTTGTTAACCCTCTTATGTGTTCATTTCCTTGTAGTTTAACTTATTTCTCCCTTTTTTTTTCCTTGATAGTCCCTAGCACACATTGTCACATCCTTGCACATCTTGGCATGCCTTAGCACTTGGCACATATTAGCATGTTTGACATGCTTTCACACTATCTGGAACATGTTAGCATTCCCTGGCATGCCTTGGCACTCATTTCCTCACAACTAGCCTTACATTTTTTCTCGACTTGGGAACCCAATCAAGTCCTTGCATAAATCCCTTGACCCCTAAGCCCTTGGTTCTTAACCCCTAACCATTGAATCCCTTAACCACTAAGTCATTAACCTATAAATCCTAAACTCCCTAGACCTCAACCCCCTAACCCCTAATCCCCTTATTGAAAATAGTAGCAATAAATATCTTCTTGACTTATGCCTTAGTCAAGAAAGATCTTGATCAATCCTGCTTTAGCACACATGAGTTAGAGGATGAGTTCACGGCGTAGTTAACTCATGTGAAGAAATTAGAGGCTCAATTTTGTTGTTCTCCAAGTGAGAGTTTATATTTGGAAAAATATGAGTGAGAGACTCAATGTCTAATTGAGTCAAGGATGAGTTAAAAGAGTCAATTTGACTTAGTTAACAAATCAATCACAAGTTTGAGTTCTAAAGCTTAACTTGCAAGTTATAACATGAGTCAAAAGGATTAAAAGGAACACAAAGGCACATCATGGTATCATAATTGTGAGAACGATTTTGTGTGAGATATTTTCATAGGAATAACATATGAAGGAGGAGACTATATTTAGATAGCGAAGATAATTTTCCTTACAGAAGTACACTAAGCTTTAGGAGTTAATTCCTAAATAATAAGGGTTTTGCTAGCGCTAGGAAATAAGAGACTTCAGCGCAAGGAATTATGGGTTGGGTCAAGTTCTTGCAGGGAGGTTTTGATCTAAGTATTAATATAGAGAACAACCTTGTTTTCTGTTGAAATAGTTTGCCTTGTAAATAATTCTATTTTCTCAATTTATGTCAAAAAAGTCTACAACAAGCAGAGAGTTTTCCTAGTTGGGTTCCCTAGAAAAATATCATGTTGTTATGTTTGAATATGTCTCTTTATCTCTGTTTCTATTCCAATGCTTATCTATCATAGAGAAATATTGTGTCTTGGTGCAATGAAATTATTTACGAATTTTTTCATTCAAGCAGTTGTAGTATTTCAAGGAATTTTTATGTGATATCAGAGCAGTGATTCGTATAATGACCAACGTTAAGACCAATTCATGACCAACACATATCACTCAAGAATGCTAGCGCTATATTGTGAAGGAGAGATATCTAGGTAAGCAGGATGTAATTCCAAGGATTGAGATCCAACCACTATTTAGAGGGAGCCTCTAACTTCACCTCTTGGAAAGGGAGGATCATGATAGTATATTGAAGGATAATGGGGAGGGGGATTTTTTCAAGAATGCTATACCATAACCACAATATCCCCAATATTTGAAACAACGTAATAAGAATGATATCAAGGCAAGGAAGATTATAATATAAGGGGCGAAAGGTCTTATAGTTACTCATATCCATGAGAAGAAGACAACTTTTGAGATGTTCAACTATTTTAGATCTATATTAGAGTATCAATGATTCCAGTAAGTTTCCTCTTAAGGAGAAGCTAAGGAGTATCCATATGAGACACGTAGAGCCCATCATCAGATATTTTATGAATTTCACTTGAGTTAGAGATGAGCTAGGTGGTGTGGGTGACACTGTACCTGAGTATGACCTTGTGAGTTTTGCTTTACTAGGAGTTCATAAGTCTTGGTATGGTTTCCAGGATGTTGTTACACCATTTTTTGGTCATCTAACCTATTATCATTAGATGGACCCAAATACACCATGTAAGACCAATTTTACCCTAAGTAAAATTGCTTTCACTATGTGAAATAAATTAGTAAAACACCTTTATTAAGTTGTTTATGGTCTAAACAGGAAACCCCAAAAGGAAATAATAAAAAAATCTATATTTGTTTATATTTCCTCAAGGAATAATTAGTTAAACATAAATTTAATTATTATTCCTGGTCATATTTAACCCAAAACAAGGAAATCAATTAAATAAATCCTTATTTATTTGATTATTTCCTAGGAATAAGTTATTTAATTCTTATTTAAATAATATTCCTTGTTAAATTTGACTAAATCATTTATAAATAATTAAATAAATCATTATTTATTTAATTATATTTCTACCATTTCCTTAAAATAATAAATAAATCATTTATTTATTTATTATTTATAAATAAAGGGTTCGGACCCAAGTCAAAATCCTTTTCCCTCCAACAAATATAATAAAATATTCCTAAAAGGTGGTTCTATAATTTGGTTAATAATATTTTATTCATGCACCAAGTTCTAGACTACCCTAATATTTTGTTATAAATAGAAGGTTTTTCCCATTCATTTACCACCTTTTGTTGCATATTAGATCACTCTGGATCTATACTCTTGGTCTGACTTTGAGCCATTATCATTGTCACATTCTCCATTATTCACTTTGTGAGATCCCTTTGAGTTCTATGTTTGTCTGGGTTTTCTACACCAACAATAGAGAGAAATTCTAGATCTGAAGTGTTGAGGACTTTCAAGAACCTATCCCATTGAGGAGAATTGGAAACACCTTTCTTGTTTTCCTCTCAGGTGCCCTTTAATATAAAAAATACTTTCAAAAACATTGTTCTTGTCTTGTCTATTGGATGCATGGAGCAAAACCTTATTTTCACTGCTTAATGTCTTTTTGTGCATAGATTTGGATTTGTGCAGCTTTATCTTGATCAACTAACTATAGATTTGGAGATATTGGCAGCCATAATTGATGTTAGGGCTATTTGTTATGCGTAGCTAAAGTGGTCTTTTTTTGACAAAAGATTCATACTAACAATTGGCGACTCCACACCGGTTTTATTTTGCGATCGCTCTCATTTTATATATTCCTGTATATCCAGCTATTTCAGACCCTAGGGTTTCTCTTCAGTTTTTTGTTTCTCCTATTTTTATGGTTTTTTTCACCTCTAAAACCCTCAAACATTAAAATTTTTAACTTCCGTGTGTTTCTGGCCCTGTTGCGCAGGTGACAGACATCAACCGCAGCTAAGACGACAACTTTTTCTGAAATCTGCCACCGCGAGACCCGGATCTGCAGGTCGCACTTATCATCCCAAAACCTATGACTTGGACTAGAGGATGCACTTTTCTGCCCCAAAAATGCAACCTGGACTGAAAATAGGTCAGAACCTGCGACCTGCACTTTTTTCTGCACTTTTCCAGCAATTTTCTGGGTTTTTCTGAAGCTTCTATCAGGGTTTTCCAGCCTCTGTCTCCGCCCATTTAGACCTGTTTCTGATCTATTCTACTCAAATAAGTGGGAATCTCGCCCCTTAGGGCTTTAGTACCCTCCACTTCTTGTGGAAGAGTTTTAGCTGTTTTAGACGTCTCAATTTTCAGAGTTTCAGCCTTATTCTTTTTAGATCTGATACCTCATTCTCATATCCTTTTTAGATCAGCTCTTCTCCCTTTCAAATCACCTCATATAGTTTTGTTTGGGTTTGCCTCTAGGGTCACCTCCTTGTCCCTTCTACCTTTAGCTGATTTCCTCCTTTGTTGCAGCAACCTTGCCTCTGCCTCTTTGCTGTTTTCTGCACCTCTTTTTAGCAGATTTCTCCTTTAGATCCCTGTCCCTCCTGACCTTAGATCTATTGGCCCCTTTTTCATGTGTTTTGAATAGATTTTTTCCTTCTTTTAGACTAGTTTTGAGAGACCTGCCTTCTTGGTTTAGATTGATGAATTTTTAGCTGTTAATTTTCTGTTATTTCAGCCTTATTTACTGTTCTCTACATATTTATTTTCATTTACGCAGCACACTTTTTCTTTTACTCTCAAAACGTCTTGGTTTAAAAAATTAAAATTAACACACGCCACACACTGACCCTAAGTGAAGAAGAGCTTGGTTAACACTGCCAGGCAAAGACTTTAAAATTAATTGACACTGCACCTCTTTGCCCTTGTTTCGACATTGACATCACTTGATTCTGCACCTCCCCGCCTTTGTCGGTTATTCTTCTTCCCTTTGTGTCGTCATCATTATGCCCCCAAGTCGTCTATCCCGGAGACTTCTTGGCCTTCACCCTCAGTTTTCAGTTGGTCGACTTACTCCTTCCCGCCGTCGTCGAGTTAGTCCTTCCTCGAGTCCGCACTCTGACTCTTATTTTGATTCTTCAGGTTCTCCCCCCACTTCTGGTTCTCCCCCTATTACCTTCACCATGTCTAGTTTAGGGCCTAACGCTAGTAGCAACCCCAGTCCTATTGTTGGGTCTGTTACTAGCAGAACCACCACAGGAACTACCTTGACTGTCCCTTTGCTCCCTTATATGGCAGGTCTCAGTCTCCCCGATTTCAATCAGTTGATCAATGATCCTATCCGCCACGACGTTAGTTGGCCTACTATGCCAACCAAGCTCCCCTCCAACATTCCCATGTTTAAAGGTCTTGCTAGTGAAGATCCCTCCAACCATATCTGATCTTGCCACATGTGGTGTTCATCCAATTCCATTACTGATGATTCCATCTTTCTTCAATTGTTCCAACGCACGCTTACAGGCGAAGCTTCTAAATGGTATGTTTATCAGAATGCCTCTTCCCATACCACCTTTGCGACCATTGCCTAAGCCTTCTTATCGTATTTCCAGCTCCCTCTCTGATACAACACTGGTACCAAACTCTTGACTTCTTTCCTTCAGTCATCTTCGACCTACCTTTCCGCTCATGTTCGGGAATGGCGGAAAAGAAGGAGCTTATATCGAGCTCCCACCTTTGAAGATCGGTTCTACATGGACTGGTTCCTTCACTCTCTCTTACCTGCCATCGGCAAAGATGTCGCATCCCAGTTCCCTCAAACCAAATAAGTCGCTCTCCAAATAGCCTTGAAATATGACCTCATCTATGCTCAATCTGGTTATGTTTATACCGTCCTTCCTGACCTCCCCAGACCTGGTGGCACTAACGCCCCAGGGGCATCTCACTCTGCCGACGGTATCATTGGAGCTCTTTTGCATACCTATGCTCAACCTCCTATGGGATATGGTTTCCCTCCGGGAAGGGCCAACACCTCCAGCACTTTCCCCCCTCCAGGTAGCATGTATCTAGGATACGACATGCCTCCTCCTTTTGCCCAACCTCTTGCTTACCTCCATGTTTCCCATCCTACCCATTATCCTTACCCACAGCCTGGTGTCCTAGCTCCTCCAGCATTTGGACCTCCACCTCCCTTGCCTTCTCAACCTCTGCTACAACAACTAATACCCCCTCCAGAGCAAGTATTTGCACAGCAGGGCACGACTAATCCTCCTTCTTCTCAAAGGAAGAGGAAAGGCAATCAAAATCAATCTGCCCCTAGTAATCATGGATTCAATCCTTCAAGTATTGATTCTAACACTGTTAACCACCAATAGGGCTCTCAACCCAAGCTGGACAGGCCTCTTCACACAAATAAGCCTTGTTCGTGTTGCAGTGTTTATGGTCATTACACTCACGATTGTCCCCTATTACCACAGATGTGGCAGATGTGGGAGTCTTAGGCTACATTGTGAGGACAACATGCCTCCCCTACTGTTCCCCCCAATGCGGCTACTTCTCAACCGACTGTGTTTATCGATCCTTTCCCTCAACAAGGATTCGTGGCTACCCAACCACCTCATGCACCGGTAGCCACTCAACCTTCCCATTCTGGTTCCTCCGATTACCATATTATCATGATGAACTCTAACCAACCTCTCACCGTCGACCTTAACCTTCAAACTCGGTCTCGTCAGTACCCCACGCCTCCCGCTCCGTCTACCCCTGAGTCACCATCTTCAGGTCCTACAAAGCCTCTTTCGACACCCAATGGTCCCTTACATATCCCTCAGCCCAAAGCTGAGGTTCATACCAAGGTTCCTAAGGGCCAATTATGCCGAAATGCTGCTTCTAGTTGTGCTGGTCATTTGTATAGCATAGTAAATGATTTGGCGCAGTCTCCTGCTGCCATTTCAACACTGGAACTCCTCTAGTCGTCTCCTTCTCAAAGGAAGGCCCTACTCTCTGCCGTGGGTGCTGTAGATCCTGCTGATGACCAATTGATTGTTTTCGACGCTCGTCAGTCAGACCATCCTCCCCTTCCTGCTTACGTTTCTTTCAAAATCCCAGTCAAAATTCAGAACGCCAATGTGGCTCGGTGTATTATTGATGAGGGGGCATCTACCTGTGTAATGTCTGCTTCGGTTTGGAAACAACTCGGATCTCCTGAGCTGGACCCTTCCACCATCACCCTTCGTGCATGGGATGGCCATGCCTCCTAGCCCATTGGCCTATTTCCTAATTGTCCTATCACTCTTACGGGCAAGACTGTTTGCATTGACGTTAAATTCATCGACGCCCCTCTTGATTATAACATTCTTTTTGGGCATAGCTACACCTATGCCATGTCTGTTGTCCCACTGCGGTCCACCGCAAGATGTTTTTCCCTCACAATGGAAAGATAGTCACCATTGACCAGTTGACATATCATGAGCCAAAAAATCAAACCTCCCCTGAGTTGACCATCTCTTCTGTAGCCAATAATAAAATCGTCGATTCTTTGACCAGTGTCTCCCTCAGCATCTACAAAGACTCCTCCTTGCTTGGAACCTTCCCTGGTCTTCCTCCTCCTCCTGTCTCTGATCCCAGCTTAGCGAATGTTTGCATGATGCAATCATCTCGGGCTAACCTTAAGCGGCCTGCTTCGGCTAGTCAACAACCTCAACCTCACCCGCCGCAACCTGCTCCTAGCCCTTCGCCTTAGCCAGCCAGACCTCTTCCTTCTGGCCCTTCTCCTACAGCTGGTACCCATGAGCCTCTTTATCCTCCTGGGTCAGTTCCACTAGGTCTCCACCATCTTGGAGCCGTCCGTCCCAGCCATTACCCCACTGGTCAGATACCTTTCCTTGCTCCCCCTCACGAAGTTTATTCGGTCCCCATCATGGCCACCCTCTCCCTTCCCAATTTGACCCTGGGCATACCCGTCTGGTACCTTGACCCTCCAACCGCTACCCCACCAGGTCACCCCAAACCATACCTTGCTTTGACACCGTAGCCCTGTTTGACACACCGTCTACACCGTTGGAAAGCTCTTACCGAGCACTCAAATGGGTCTCTGTTAGTTTTTCATGATTTGATACTTCAATAGGACACATTTTCTCCATGAAGGGTCTATTCACCTCTCCTTCAAATCAGATTTCCTCACTTACAACACTTGTATTTGGGGCACCACTTTGCCTCCATCCTTGTCCTTGTTTGTGTTGATTTTTTTCATGGGCTAGCCTCTTGTACTCATGTTTTTATGGTCCCCCATTAGACCTTTACTGTGTGGCAGCACCATCGAGTCACCCTTGTTTAGAGCATCCGAGTTGAGTCATCATTACATTCATGGAGTCTATCCCAAGTCCCTTTGTACCCCACTATAGTCCTCCATCCTTCATTGCTTGGTCCCTCTCTCATGCTGCACATGATGACATTCAGTCCCACTATCCCCTATCCCTCCTGATATTGTGTTAGTCGCTGCCAAGTCATCCATGCCCTTCATGCTCCAACAAGGGAAGTCATCCATCTACTACTCAGTATCCCCCATTTCATCATCGTCATTAGTGTTAGTCTATCAGTCACTCTACTATTCTCTCTCGTGCCTTAGTTGAGAATCCCTTATTGCCTCACCTATGGTGGACCTCCTTCTGTCGACATCAGCTCATTCACTCCAAAAGACGGGTCTAGAGGGCATTGTACCTTGGTTCCAGCTTCTCCAATTGTTCGGTGCCTCGGATCAGGCAAAGGGATTTCTCATTATCCTTTTACTTGATTGTTTCTCCACTCCAACTCCTTTCAGCATGATCGAGATCCGTATACTTGATGGTCCAGTGACGCAGCAGTAGTTATTGGTGATTCCCAGGTGTGTGTGAGATGTCTCAACCCTCATGAGGGGGTGGCCCTGCAGGTAGCCCCCCACATGCTCGAATGACCTCTTCATTGTAGACTTCAATGCAGCTCCATATATTTGATGATGTTGGCCTTAGCCGCTTGCAGCACCTTTTTGATTTTCATGTATCAGTAATATTTTGCAAGCCCTTCCCTGTTTATAGGGGGCATTTGGGTTGTATTTGTATCTCATATACACAAACATTATTGTATAAGTCCTGGCTGTTATCCCAGGCACAACATGTATGTGGGATTCCTCATTATATCTTTTATTTGGCTCATGTTTATGCCAGCATGTACTTTATAGTTCGGTTCCTTGTTTACTAGACACATTATTCTTTTGTACTTTGTCTCGGCGGGCATAGGTATGCCTCCCCTGCCGCCTTTAGCACAGGTACCATATCATAAAACGAGACTTGTTGCACCTGTAAGTCTCGTCTCCTCGGGGTCTAGTCCTTTAGCACATTCAACTACCTTACATTTCTCTCTTTGACTTCCCTCTTGATGTCTGGTGATTGAGTTCTTACAACGTACTTCGGTCATACGATTTTCTCCTAACACTCGCATGATGGGGGGCAATCTGTTACACCATTTTTTAGTCGTCTAACCTATTATCATTAGATGGACCCAAATACACCATGTAAGACCAATTTTACCCTAAGTAAAACTACTTTCACTATGTGAAATAACTTAGTAAAACACCTTTATTAAGTTGTTTATGGTCTAAACAGGAAACCCCAAAAGGAAATAATAAACAAATCTATATTTGTTTATATTTCCTCAAGGAATAATTAGTTAAACATCAATTTAATTATTATTCTTGCTCATATTTAACCCAAAATAAGGAAATCAATTAAATAAATCCTTATTTATTTGATTATTTCCTAGGAATAAGTTATTTAATCCTTATTTAAATAATATTCTTAGTTAAATTTGATTAAATCATTTATAAATAATTAAATAAATCATTATTTATTTAATTATATTTCTACCATTTCCTTAAAATAATAAATAAATCATTTATTTATTTATTATTTATAAATAAAGGATTCGGACCCAAGTCAAAATCCTTTTCCCTTCAACAAATATAATAAAATATTCCTAAAAGGTGGTTCTAGAATTTGGTTAATAATATTTTATTCATGCACCAAGTTCTAGACTACCCTAATATTTTGTTATAAATAGAAGGGTTTTCCCATTCATTTACCATCTTTTGTTGCATATTATATCACTCTGTATCTATACTCTTGGTCTGACTTTGAGCCATTATCATTGTCACATTCTCCATTATTCACTTTGTGAGCTCCCTTTGAGTTCTATGTTTGTCTGGGTTTTCTACACCAACAAGAGAGAGAAATTCTAGATCTGAAGTGCTGAGGACTTTCAAGAACCCATCCCATTGAGGAGAATTGGAAACACCTTTCTTGTTTTCCTCTCAGGTGCCCTTTAATATAAAAAATTCTTTCAAAAATAATGTTCTTGTCTTGTCTATTGGATGCATGGAGAAAAACCTTATTTTCACTGCTTAATGTCTTTTTATGCATAGATGTGAATTTGTGTAGCTTTATCTTGATCAACTAACCGCAGATTTGAAGATATTGGTAGCCATAATTGATGTTAGGGCTATTTGTTATGCGTAGCTAAAGTGGTCTTTTTTCGACAAAAGATTCATACTAACAGATGTAGCTGGGAAAGGTTATTGATTGAATATGTTCAGGATAAGATCTGGATAGGAACTATAGATGGTATATCAACAAAGACCGAGGACAAGAATAAAATTTCTCTTACAGACAAGGCCAAAGGAAATATGGGAAAAGGGAAGACCGAGTCTAGTTATAAGGGAGATAACAAGAAGAAATATCTAAGTAAGATCATGTGCTTTCATTTCCATGAGTTTGGACATTATGCTACTAAGTGTCCTAATTAGAATAATAGGTCTATTAAGAATCATGCGGCTACATAAATTGAGGTAGATGGGTTTGCTTCTTAGTTTGAGAAGTGTCTCACCCTATGGAAAACACTAGGCACAAGTTTGTAAAAAATTGGATGGTTTTCAAGGATTTCCTAATGTTTTTTTATGTATTGCATAGAATTATTTCTATGTGATATAGTCTGTATTGCACAAAACAAATCGCGTGATATGATAGAGGCCATGAAATTTTGAAGGGACATGTGGTAAACCCTCGTTGGGATATCATCAGTTGGGAAATTTTTGTCCTGTGACATGTGTCACATTTTCGTATCATTGGAAACTTTGAGGACATGTGGCATGCTCTAATTGGTTGGTGCACATCTTGTAAACTTTTATGTTAGCACATGTCACATACTGGTTGGTTGTTGCATGTCTATAGTCTTTGTAGATGTGATAAATATGAGGAAAGGGGGTTGCCACAAAATGAAATAATTTCTTCATGCAATGAAGAGAGAGAAAAATAAAAGAAAATGTAAGGGATAGAGGAAGAAAAGAGCAAGGAAGAAGAGGTGGGGGACATAGAAGACATAGGGAAAAGAAGGATGCGTACAAAGATAAGTTGTGTGATGTGTTATTGTATAGGATAACATTTTCTGCTATGTGATGTATTGCATAGGTAAAATGTTCATGTGCATTGTGTCGCATGGTTTAAAAGGCTTGGCATAATGAGAATATTGGTGAGAATGTGATGGAATTGTGGAGTAGTAGCATTATAACCCAAAAAGAAGTTAAGCAAAGATGAATGTCTCAACAAGTGTAAACCCAAGGGTAAATCATACTAGTTGTGACATGGCAAAGTATAGATGACTGGTGAACTTGCTACCACATCACCATTGTGATCGTTGACGTGGTTGAGGAAAAGAGAACTTGAATAAATATTTAGAAGGTCATATATTTCTATGGATGTCTCATAATTAAGCCATATTATAATGGTTGGAAAGTTATTATTGAGAAAAACACATATACAAGCTCAAAAAAGACCCTATAATAGTACATATAGAGGAATAAAATACATTAACTCACCTCCTTAATACCACTTGTGGGGTTGTGTACATGGTAAGAGAATATGATTTTTCCTATCATATTAAGAAAAGAACAAACACAATAAGTGGTTAAGTAAATATGAATGTCTCAACAAGTGTGAACCCAAGGGTGAATTATTATAGTTGTGACATGTCATAATACGGATGATGGGTGAGCTTACTGCCACATCACTAGTATGATTGCTAGTGTGGTTGAGAAAAAGAGAACTTGAAGAAATTTTTAGAAGGTCATATCTTTCTATGCATGACCCATAATTAAGCAAGAATACAATGGTTGGAAAGTTACTGTTCAACATAATACATATACAAGCTCAAAAGAGACCCTATAATAGTACTTAAAGAGGAAAAAATACATTAACTCATCTCCTTAATGCCACTTAGTGGGGCGGGTACATGATAAGAGAAGATGTATTTCCCTATCATATTAAGAAAAGACCAATTCTTGGATTTAGTTATCAAGGGTCACATCAATGTCCTTGTTGAAATTATTCCTTCAAATTGGGATAGATATTGGAGTTCTTCCAAAATAATTAGATGTATAGACAAAATGAGGACTAAAAATATCCATGAAAGAACTTTCACTTTTTCTATGATGAAATAATTTTTTCCTTGCTTTTGAAAATTTCATTTTGGAAGAGTCCCAAGATAATTTGAGTGGACTTAAATAAATTTCTCATGATATTATTGTATTTATCAAAATGTAACATCTAACTTAAAACTTAAGCTTTTTTTTATTAAAATTATTTCATCTTCATTAAAATAAATGATATTTTAAGATCTTGAAAAATAAAAATAAATTCAACTAAATAACGAAAAGGCAAGCAAAATATGTGAAAAAAATCACTTCACTCTTGAAATATTCCATGCTAAATGACATGAGGGAGTGATTGCTAATCTTATTATTATCTTTCATCCCAATTGAGACATCGGAAAGAGTTTTGAATTTGAATATTGTATCATTTATATGAATGTATTACCCATTCCATTTGGAGTAGTCTCTATTCATGGTAGTTGAGTTTTCAATCCATTTTCCCACGTAAACTTTTCTGGATACTGACTTTTTCTCTTCAGAATGAGATATTTTATTATTATGTATTATATATCAGCGACTTATGTATTTTATTGTTTGGAATATCTTGTCCCAACCTCGGTATAGAATAGCGCGTCCCTTCCATCCCCTGTTCCTTACTACCCACAGTTTTAAGCATTGAAAATAGTCAATTCGAATCACGGTTCAAGCCAGTTCAAGGGTTTTCACAAGGAAAGACTAGTTAGAGGCTCAAAATATGGAAGGATGATCATCCTGGATATGCTTGACAACAATGGCTGGATCGATTTCTTCAAAGCTTCAGGTGTCCCAGTGTTTACTTGACTTGAGCAGGTAAATATATTCATATATTTTGCCTCTTTCCACAAGTTTTCTAATGCCTTTTCTCATTACTCAATCCAGATCAGAGGCATTCATCAAAATTGCCACATGTATCTACTTAATTCCTCATATATTCTGAATGTTTATCTCGAACAAACCCTACGTGGAAAATTCCAGAATGTTAAATCAAATTCATGTTATTCAACAAAACCCAATGTAATTTGAAAGAAAACCTCTGGATATTTGGAAATTTTCTACCTTGCAAACCCTCACTTCATTACCTATGCTATCTTAAAAAAAATTATGAAATTCTACAGATTGATCATTGGAGCTCTCCTGGTAACATTACCCAATGAGATTTGAAATCAACCCTTTTGGATGTTCTGTGATTTTCTATTCTTCAGTAACCCTTTCTACATTAGGTTGGGTGAATTCTGTGGAAACTATTGATAAGATTTCAACTCCATTTCAGTAAATTATATAAACCTACAGATTGACCAGCAAGTTTTGGAATCACTTGGAAAATGCGACTGCACAGTGACCCATCATGGTCTGGCAATTTTAGAAATCAAATTGGTTCTTTATTTATGCTCGGAATCAATGGACTCAATCTATGGATAAAATGGTTTCCTCCAATGCAGGGAAGACATAATAGTCAGCCAGTGCTACACTTTCTGGAATCTGGCAAAGATTAACCTTCAAGAACATTTTTCAAACACCAGTGGTGGTAGAATATGGCTTTTTCACTACTTCCTATGTTATGAAGGCTATGATTTCACAAGAATACTAAGCACATATCTAGGGTCGAATTTCAGTGAGAACTTCTACGGGGACACGGGTGTCTTTATGCCGAGTGGCTTCCAGTCATCTATTAAGAATATCTTAAATAATTTATTAGGGGAAGCAACACCTGAAATGAAAAGATGTGCTTGGGGTACAGCTGTAGATTCATCTCAAACGATCTATGGTTTGGTTGAGTGCACCAGGGATATATCTAGTTACCACTGCACAACATGTCTAACTTACGCAATCAACGTAATATTGACATCTTATGGAAGTGCATGAGTTCAGTATTGGAGTCAAAGCTACATAGTTCGTTATGAAATATATATTTTCTTTTATATGCCTGCAATTTCACTAGCCATTGCCAAAGGACAAGTGAATACAGTATCGGAGCATATCACATCCAACAATGGTGGGCAAATCAAGCACTCAAACAAAACACCCATAATTTTAGATGTTGTGGGTGCCTTGATTCTCATGTTAATTATATGTGCGTTCACAACTGGGAGAAGACTGATCTCGTCCATATTCCGAAGAGGATACCCAGATGATGAACAAGTCGAAGAAGGCACACTCATCAAATAGTTTCAACCAATAATATTTACAATAGGAACATTACTCGTTGATACTCAAAACCTTCATGATGATAACAAGCTAGGATAGGTAGGGTTTGGCCCCATATATAAGGTAACATAAACAAAGGATGCCTCCTTGGTAACTGGTTTGGTCTTGTCTCGTTCACGATGGTCTAAATTTTTTTAGCAGGAAAGGGGGTGTTTGTATACAGTTCTCGAGCCATCTATTGGTTCTGAGGTAGGAGTCTTATTCTTATTGGGTTTCCTTAGCTATAGCTGGTTACATGACTGTTAAAATGTGCTGAGTTTGGGACATAAGCATTTGCTGCATATGTGATGGTTTCCTTATCACAGTGCATATAGGGGTTAATTCACAGGGTCACTCTCAGCTAAACATTTTGTGAATCTGTTTTATAATGCTCTCGGAACACCACTATGTGGTATTTCAGATTGTTATCTTGATTATGTCCACCATAGTCATTTTAGGAGCTATTGTTAAAACCAATTTAGCAACACATCCGCCTCGACCAAATGCAAAACAAAGGGAATAAGCTATCTTCACATGACTCTGCCAAGGATTCGGATTCTTCACACTCCCTGAATCAGTCTAGGTTGAAATCCAAAACTCAACATTTATTATAGATGCATATGTAATTCATATAACATGGGTGAAGTCATTTGATAAGGAACCTTGGAGATAGGAATCATCTTGCATTGAGTTCAACGGTGAACTTGAGATCATGCGTGGGTGGGAGTCCAAAAAAATCTTTTGGAAATACATAAGGAAACTCTAAAAAACTAGGTGTTGAATCAAATCTATCATGACCCTTTTGTTCACGGTCACCACATAGAAATATTATCATGGTTTTTTTCAATTGCAAAGTTGAAAATCTGTTAAGGATACAACATTGTCTAGCCCAAAAAATCGGCAAACATCGTCTGTCCCAAAAGATCAGTACAAATTGGAAAATATCGTCTAGCCAAAAAAATCATGATTTCGAGATTAAATCAGGATGTTATCAAGATGTTTGTAACACTTGTATTAAAACCCTCCAAGAGCCTCGGCCCAAAATAAAAAAGAATAAAAATTCATGATGATCATAATGACTCTCTTCCCTTCCTTTTATAGATTCCTTTTGGGGCTTTTCCCTCCTAAATTTAAATTTGATTGACGTGCAAGTTTACCTCCATTTGCCCCAATTTAATTTTTATTATCTAATGTTACCTAAATAACATTAAATAATAATTCCCCATTTTGGATTGACTATAGCCTAGAGGGTCAAATAGTTCTACGCCCTTCCTTGGGAAATTAATTCGAAGAAGACATTGCATGCCAAGCTAATGCCTCTATTTTGGAACACCTCGATCCTCCTGCTCACCATGATTCACCTTTCCAAACATTCCAATCTGGTATGATCATTATCACACTGTTGGAACATGGTCCCCTAAAGCTGCGAATTTTGTACGATTTTCTATATTTTTGATATTAATTAGTCTAACGCAGGGGTTTTTAGGTGGGTCGAAGCCCTGTATGCATTGTAATGGTCAAGGGTATACCAAGAGTCTGCAAACCATAGTTTGCAGATCATTGGAAGTGTAGGCTAAATCAATATAAATAGATGAACATTTTGAGTCTTAAGGTAGGCAAGAATTAAGTTGGATGCTAAGTACGAATTGTTAGATTTGTTGTAGGGTCGTTTTGGTAAGGACTCTTGTTGGCTGTGTGTGTGGAGATCCTCACTCTGTTTGTGTGCGGACCCTGCTAGCTGTGTGCGTAGGCTGTTTCAAATTGTATTGGGTTTTGGATGCTAATATATGTGGATATGGTTAGAGTACTTCTGTGTTATTTGATCTAATGTATTACTGTTGATGCAAACTGGTTGAGGTTTGTTACAAATACTGTTGTGTTAGCAGTTTATGTTGTGAATTTGTCTGTGTTATGGTATAACTATGATCTACTAATGATGCGTTGTGATAATGTGTGCTGATAACTGTTGATACACACGTGGATGCGGAGTTATTAACTAGATTTGTGCATGATAATAGCTCTGTATATTGCGATTATCCTGTTAACAAACCTGCAAATAGATCTTTTTGGTGCGAACCTGATAAGTTGTGAATGTGGGTCTGCTTGACTTAACTACTCTCTCTCTTAGAGCATGGAAACCTGCTTCCAGCACCCTCCCATACTTCTTCGGGTGAGACTTTGGCCTATGCAGGCAGGTCACTGCCGAAAGGGTCAGTAGTATAGGGGTTTGTTGGCAAACCTTAACCTTCGAACTTGGGTCAGGACCCCTCGAGCCAACTAATGGTTTCGTTGCCAGGACCGGGAGTATTTTGAGAGAGGGACCGGGTAATGCCAAGAGAACATTGGAGACTCGAGAAGAAAGAAATTGAAGAGTGGTTTGAAAAACAGGTTCAGGAATTTGCGATAAAAGAAAATCGCAGCGCAAAGATGACAACAGAGAAGTGGAAGAATAAGTAATTTTTTACAGAGGTCTACGAAATATTATTTATGACATTTGTGACTGAGCTTCAGGAGTGGCTCGCAAGGCTCATATATTTCCAAACGTGTTAGAAGGACGAACGGGTCATGCAGTGGACTCTAGAGTTGATCAAGCAGTTAGAAAAGACTGATAACACCATCACTCGTACGGTAGATCACTGGGTGGATAGTGTGCTGGGAGGATTTGTGACAGAATTTGTGATCGATCAATTCGTGTCCTATTCAGAGGTAGAGCAGAGGTTCTTCAAGGGTTTCTCGGGTGAGTTTCTAAAAAACCTTACCGTTACTGATTAAGATATTGTTGTACAAAAAGAGCATTTTGTGTAGTCATATAGAGTGAATGAGCTCTGATTAGAGCGAGGGTACAACATGAAGTGTAAAATAATACAGAACAAATCAAGAAGGAGATAGATCTTTCTACAGTCTAGTAAGGGATTCTGTTGTGCATAACCCTCCAGCTACACCACCTTCAAATCAGCATAGGGTTAATAACTCACCCATACCTCGACCACCAGAAGACAAGATGGCCTCGCACATGAAGCTACCTACCTTCAAGGGCGTAGGGGACGAGGATATGGATTGGTTCTAGTTTGTTGCAAAATCAGTATGGACTGCACAGAATGTGGCTGGCGATGCGGTGAAAAGGGTGCAGATATCCCTTGCCTTTGAAGGAAGGGCCCTGGACTGGTATATGGGATACATAGCACAACATTCGAATGCAACCATTCAAAGTATAAAAGATGCCCTAAAACAACATTTCAAGAAGCCTAAATCCTACTCTCAGATAGTGAATGACCTGAAAGATTTCAAGCAAGGACCCTCTAGGTCTACGTGGGAAGTTAACCAACGGTTAAAGAAGGTAATCAGAGAAGGGGGATTTCTGTATGATGACAGGCAGCACAAGGAGTGGTTCATTTCTATGTTACTGCCTCACCTGCACGTACCTATGGGTCATAAAGCCATTGAGTCGCAGGAAAAGGCCTTGGAGATCACTATGAAATTGGAAGCTGCGCCAAGAGATGATACCCAGTTGGGAGTACAACAAATCCAAGGGCAGATGGAACCGATGCATATGGAGATCCAGAACCTGTGAAAGGACCGAGGGAAAGAAGCTAGCCCAGATGTATGGTGCATCCAATGTAAGGTATCTAGGCATACCAAGGATCAGTGCCCACTACTGGAAGATTAGCTACAAGCCGGGGGGCCCAGCCCATTGCGCCCAGGACCAAGTGGACCAGCATTATGGTGTGATGATTGTCGCATAGCCATCCTGCATGATACTAACTGTTGCCCTCATCTCGGTGCATATGTCCCAGAACTGAATCAATAATGGTGCAAGTTTTTCCGATCAGTACATGATGAGCAGAACTGTCGAACTTATGATCTGATGATAGACTGGGGAAACCTATATAGGGTACAATCGGACCCTTCTTCACCAAGATACCCCTCGGGCATAGGCGACTCCCCAGATACGGGCAGGGGAGGAGGCCGAGGTGGAAGTGCAGGTAGGGGAAGAGGACAATTGATCTGCTATAACTATGGAGAGATAGGGCACTTTTCGAGGGACTACACAAATGCTGCAAGACAATCCTATAGATACTATAGACAACTAGACCATGTGATTGAAGACTTCCCAATTCTAATATCCAAGATGTAGGAAAAGTAGCAGACACTTACCCAAATGTACAAAGGGTTAAGGCAGAACCTCGAGATGAAGGACCAATCATTAATGTCATAACACGTAGTGGCATGGCCACTGGGGGGGCTGAGGAGAAAGCTGAGGCAGAGCCTCTTATCTGAAAAGCAGCCATCAAACAAGAAGGTTTGGACTTACAGAAGGAAAGGGAAACCTTTGTTGCAACTCGATAAGATTTTTCTAAGATCGAGGCATCTAATTCTCAAGCCCCCATGATCCTCAGAGTAGATGATGTGGTCAAACCATTTCTATAGGCTTGTATGAAGCTACTACGCAATCAAAATGCTATAGAAAACCTCCAAGCTTTGATATATAGCTGCGGAAAAATAACAACCCCACGTATGGAAGTTAAGGATGCGCAAAAACTGTACAAGCATAAGAAGCGCACTGGTAGGGAAATGCGGCTAACAGCGCAAATTGGTGATTATGAGATGGATCAGGTTATTTTGGACCTAGGATCAGATGTGAATGTACTACCCAAGTAAACTTGACAGCAAATGGGAGAACCTCAGTTGGAATGGTCTACTATCCAGTTTTGCATGGCCAATTAGCAGAAGATCATATCATTGGGAAGGTTGTCAAAGATTGTGGTAGACATCACAGAAGTTAAGGTTCGGGCTGATTTTTAGGTCATTCAAATTGTGGAAGATGGAGATCCCTATCCTACACTCCTAGGATTGGACTAGGCCATAGATATGGGAGGTATCATCAATTTGAAGAAGAGAAGCATGGTGTTTGAAAATGAAGGTACGCGGATGATAGTACCATTAGACCCGACAGAAGGAGAACGGTATACAGAGCCTGTGCGTGAAGAGGAGGATGTGGATCACATCTATAAGTTAACTGCGCGGGACAAAGATTGGATCAATCCTATGGTGGATGGTGTACTTTGCTGGGAAAAGGGCAGCGAATGTTTTTCTGACTCCGACGGGTAGATAGAAAACTGGCACAACCGATTACATGATGTGTCTGCGCTGCGATGTCTTAGGATCACAAAGGAATTCCGATGCATCTCCTCAGAGGTAAGAGAACTACCCTACTTTGATGGTTCTAGTAGTATTAAGGAGTTTTTATGAACATTTGAGGCTGAGGTTCCATGAGAGCGAAGGCTATGAGCCCTTAATGTAGCCATGCACGCAACACCTGCAAGGTGGTGGGACACGCATAAGGGGCCATTCCAGGATTGGGAAGAGTGTCAGGATATGATGATCTTGCGATTTGAACCTCCGACCCACTTGTGCGTGAAAACATTCATTGGCCCTAGAGACCCGCGTGAACATCTATTCGCTTGGATGGGAAAATGGTGTGATTGGACTACAGAAGAATGGGTTCACCTGTTTATTCCTGCCTTAGGACCAATTCCCACCGCATGGTACTTAGATGCGGAGCTACATCAGGGCACCCACCACTGGGAAACATTAAAGGATGAATTTGTAGGCACATTTGTGCTAACAGGGGGAAAGGAGGCGCTTTACAAAGCTCTGCAAGATATAGATACCTTCATATTTGATGAATCACGCCCCTACGCAACACTTGGGGTATCGACATCAGAAACACAGATGCAGGATATTTCCAACTACCACAATATAACCATAGAAGAGTGCGATGAGGATCTATGCAATTTCTCTATCCCGGAGTCGTAGGGAGAGCGCGCAGTTGCGGGACCTCCACTACAAACTGTGGATGTTACAAAGCCTCTGAAGCTGCGAGAAGTTAGCATTGGCACGAAAGAGCAGCCTAAGCTGTCTAAAATTGGGGATTATTGGGATGTGATACAGTAGGAAAATTTTCTGAACTGCTCACAAAATATCAGAACTTATTCCCGACGAAGTTTTTGGAGCTTAAGGGGATCACAGGGGACCTAGGGGTCGTGCACATCACGCTAAAACCATATGCGTGCCCTGTGAAGAAGCAGCCTTATTGGCTGAATCCTAAGTATAAGAAAAAGGTTAAGGAATAAATTGATAAAATTCTCATCGCAGGTATCATTGAACTGGTTGAATAGTTGGACTGGGTAAGCCTGATGGTGGTTCAGGAGAAAAAGATGAAGGGAGAGATATGAATCTGCGTGGACTTGCACAAATTGAATGATGCCTTCGTACATGATCTCATTCCCACACCGTTCTCAGATGAAATCCTTGATAGCGTAGGAGAGCGGGAAGCATACTCATTTACTAACAGGTTCTTAGGGTACCATTAGATCAGAATCGCACCTGAATATTGCAGAAAAACTACGTTTGCTACTAAATGGGGATCCTTTCAGTATACGGTCATGCCGTTTGGACTTAAGAATGCCCTTGCCATATTTTCACGGGTAGTAGTCGCAATATTCAAAGAGTTCATACACAAATTTTTGGAGGTTTATTTCAATGATTAGACTGTCTTCGGCTTAGTAAAGAAGCACATTCCGAACCTGCGCATGATGTTGGATTCCTGCAGAAAACACGAGATTTCCCTGAATATCAAGAAGTGAATATTTTGTGTACCCTTCAGAATCTTGCTCGGATATATAGTTTTTCAACAGGGGTTGATGGTCGAGCCTACGAAAGTCATAGTTATCATAAATCTAGCAATACCTACAACTGAGAAACAGTTGCGTTCGATCCTTGAACATATAGGCTACTACAAGAAGTTCATTCAAGGATACACACTGATCACAACACCCATGGAAAAGCTATTGAAGAAGGATGTTTCATTTTTTTTTAATGATGAGTGTCAGAAGAGCCTCGAACTACTTAAGGAAAAGATGGTCTCTGCACCTATTCTCATATTTCTTGACTAGACAAAGGTGTTACATGTTCATGTAGACACATCAGGAATTGCCCTGGGAGCGGTCCTCATGCAACCTGGAGATAGAGACATCGATCACTCGGTTGCATTTGATAGTAGGAAACTCTCTGGTGCAGAACGCAACTACTCCACCAGGGAGCGAGAGGGACTGGCCATGGTCTATGCATTACAGAAGTATCGGCACTATCTGTTAGGAGGACACTTCAAAATGTTGACAGATCATTCGACTTTGAAATACCTGGTCAATAAGCCTATGTTTGGGGGGGGGGGGATCTGCCGATGGCTTCTGCTATTCCAGGAATACAACTTTGCGATCATTGTCAAGCCAGGGAAGTTAAATGCGGGGCCGGATTAGTTGTCCCGAATTGAGAGTGGCAAGGAACCAACCAACCTGGAAGAAGGATTTTGTGACGCACAACTATTTTCTATTAAGGTAGTTGATGCGCACTTCACTGACATCATTTAGTTCCTGACTACAGGCATGACACCTATGGAGTATTCAGTACAACAGAAGAAAGAGTTGGCAACCCACGCTGCAGATTTTACCATCATCGGAGGTCATCTATATAAGATGGGGGTTGATGAAGTGTTGCGAAGGTATGTTTTGGAGCATGAACGGCATGCTATCTTAGCAGAAGCCCATGACGGGGTAGCAGGAGGTCACTACGTAGGGAAAGAAATGACGCAAAAGATCTTGAGAGCTGGATTATAGTGGCCTACCCTGCATACTGACTCTCATGACTATTGTAAGGCTTGCGATACATGCCAACGAACCAGAAGGCCATCTCGCAAGGATGAAATTCCCCTTCAACCGACAATGGCCCTGCAAGCATTTGAAAAATGGACCTTCGATTTTGTAGGACCTATCAACCCACCCGAAAATAAGATAGGTACGCATTGCATTATAACTGCTATTGATTATGTAACTAGGTGGGACGAAGCACAAGCAGTGAAGGATTGCACTGCAGATACCACTGCGCACTTCATATTTGAGCAGATTCTGACAAGATTTGGATGTCTGAAAAATTTTGATGAGGGATAGAGGTATGCACTTTGTCAATGAAACAATACAGGCCTTGACGGAAGAATTTCAGATCCATCACGCGAAAATCACTCTATATCATCCCCAAGAAAATGGATTAGTCGAAGCTTTTTATAAAGTTTTGGAGCACGCACTGACTAAGGTCTGTAACGCTGATCATAGTGACTGGGACGTGTGCATCTCGTCTGTTTTTTGGGCCTACCAAACCACCTGTAAGAAGTTGACAGGGAAAACACTGTTTCAGATGGTCTATGGCAAGGAGGCCATTATGCCCATGGAATATATTGTTCCTAGCCTATGCATCACAGCATTTACAAATATGGCAGAGCCTGACATCATGGAAGAGAATTTAGCGCAGCTTGTGGCTTTGGTGGAAGGTTGTTTCATTCCTAATTTCCATTAGCAGGTTCAGAAGGCTTGGGATAAGGCATGGCATGACCGACATATTCAACAAAAGACATTTGGGGAGGGTGCATTAGTGCTATTGTATGATAGCTAGTTTGCAAAACACCCAGGGAAATTCTAGCAGCACTAGCTAGGGCCCTCCACAGTTAAAGAAATCATAGATGGTGGAGTTGTTCGGTTAGCCACCCTACGTGGTGATATGCTACCTGGCTATGTCAATCGCAGCTGGCTCAAACCATATTGGATCAAATGAATATATGGTTAGAGTAGCTATATAAATTGGTCTATGCCCACCCAGGAAGGTACCATGGTATGCGCAAGGCGCGGCCGTAGAATTCGATGCCCGGAGGGATGCAGGGAAGGCACAATGGAAGTGCATAGGTGCGCTAGGAGCGTAGGAAGTACGCTTGGAGTGTAGGTCTGCGCTAGGCAATAGGAGGTCCTTTGGGAGTGCAGGGCTGCACTAGGTGCATAGGAGGCGCAAAAACTAGCCATTGGAACAGTAAAATCGGGTAAAAAGCAAAAGTTACCGTTGACAGGAGCCGGAAACCAGCATTTAATGAGGCCATTTCTGAATATTTTATACCATTTACTTGATGGTAAGTTCCAAGTGAGATTTAACCCACCGTTGGTTGATCACAAAGGCTATAAAAGGAGAAGGATAGGTCAGACAAGGGTTCTGTATCACCTGAATATTTTGTACTTGGCATGTTTCTCCTTGGAAAATTTGAGTTGTAAGAGTTTCTATGCCTAATGCGTCCCTGTCATGTCTGAGCATCCTACGCCCTCTGACAGTAGCAACCCATAATTCTTCTTCCGCGCCAGGATGATAGCAACTAATCCCACAAAAGCCTCCAATCCAGTGACCTCGGTGGAACAACAATCTGAGCAAGTCATAGAAATCAAGCCAGAAGCTGAGGAAGTCATAACTATGCCGAGTCAAGCAAAGAAGAAGGGGAAATAAAAATCATGGGGTTGGGGAAACCCGTGAAATGGTTTGCAGTGAAGCCCCGTACTTCCCCACGAAATGCAAATTCCTTGTGGGTGACACCCCAGGCACGATCGCCCAATCCAGCAAGGTGACCTTAGTCTGCTCAGGAGGAGGCCTAGGTAGCCAAACCAATCAATTGGCTATCACCCTTTGTTCGACCCCGTAGGCCCTCCACACGCATGCCGAAGAGCCTTGATGGTCTACACACCTACCTGTAGATGTTGCTAACCCCGAGTGAGGTCCCCATCATTGGAAAACCTTTTGGAAGGCTCCATGAGGTGATATTTGATGATCATGACTTGGCCAATTCGGAGGCCTTCCTTGAGTTGGCACCCAAATTATACCTTGATAGAATTGAGGAATACAATGGGATAAAGATTGTTCCCATGCACTGGGTGTGTGGATTGGTAAGGTCTGAGCTCTTGAACCTACTAAGGATGCCACACTTCGGGTACTACAATATCATGGGCCATATGGCACATTAGTTGCTCGCCTTGGTTCATGATGGCTACCTGTGGATCAAGGATCGAATCCCCATTGATGTTGCACTTATTCATTGAATTACTGGTCTTCCCATGAAAGGACCAGACCCTTTGGAGTGCATTGGTAAGAAGGATGAGGGGGAGACTGATGATTATGTGCACAAAACCTACCATGTGGAGCGGAACACTCGAGGCTTAATAATCAAATCCATGAGTGACCCTGGTACGCAGTTGGGTACCATGTTGTTGGCATGCAAGATGATGTGAAAATGCCAGGTCGCCACCATCCCTGTATATGTAATCTAGTTAGCAGGCTAATGCGAGAAAGGGGTCTGCCTCAATTGGTCCCAATACTTGTGCGACGAGTTTTTGGCCAATGTCCAATAATCCCACGAGTAGGGACGAGCCTTTTGTTATTCTTGGTTGCTACTTCTCCTTGCATTGGTTGCTTGGGAAGCACCTGAGGAATCAGTCCTCCCTGATCTCACCCAAGGCATGTACGAAGGGGCTTTTTATACAAATTTTTGGGACTCTAAGGATGCGCAGTGCATCAAGGACAACCAAGTATTCTGGGCATTGTTTCAAAGTGGGCTCCCAATAGCTATCAACTCCCGGTCATGTTTGTCTCCAACCATTTATGATAAATATAAAAGCATTGCTACTTTCTAGGTGACTATGCATAATGTCCAAATTCGAGGCCGCAAGGATTCTACATGGGTTTCACTCCCCTATATGGCTTTCGATGAAGAGATTGATCATTTAGTTGCGCAGTGGCCTCCTCACTAGAAGCTTGGCTTCAAAACAGGTGCAAAGGGCTCTAAAGGAACAAGCACCCCAAAATTCACCCCACCTTCCATTATCAAAGAAACTGGAGGATCGAGCAGAAGCATGGGGAAGGGCATCAAATCTAGGTTGGAAAAAGGTTCATAGCCTGGTAAGAGTATAGAGAAAGGCACGAATGCAGTAGTACAGAAGGATGCGCAATAGGATCTCGATACTGAAGGACAGGAGGCAGGAGGTGTTGACTCCCCTTGAGGAACAAAGCGAATGGGTGACCCTGCTAAGGGGCCATGAAAGAAGTAGCACTCCCAACGACCCGAACGTGACAAATTGGTTACACTAATTGAAGGGGACTTCAAGAAAATTATAGATGTGGTTACCTTGGCTGTTGAAGAAAAATGGTTTCTCTGGAAGAGCAGCAGAAAGTCACAGTCGACACACTTCAGGTCAAGCTCCAAGCTCTGCAGCTGAAGATGAACACGCTATAAACTAGCATGGTTCAGGTATGAATGGCCTCAGCAACTAGCATCCAGTACTTATTACAGCAGAAAGCCACCTCTGTTCCTTGCCAGGCACAACCCTCACAATAATTCCACTTGACTTAGGAACACAGGTCTAGGCATGTGCAGAGGTATAGCTGCATCTGGCCAAGTTGCCACATGAAGTATTGCAGGTTCTCCACACCTCCTTTTTCGAAGAAATCCAACATAGGGATCATCTAGTGTACCAGCAGCTCAATGTAGTTGAGAAGACAATGGAGGAAAAGAATGCTGAAGTTTCTCAGGTACATGCTGCATGTACCCTCGCCACCGCGCAACAAACAAAGCTAGAACACTTAATTATTAGACTCTGCGTGGATGTTACAGAAGAAATCCCAGCCACGACCACCCCCCATGCCATGATGGAGGGGTTGTTCATAGCATTAAAGGCCTCCAGGACGAAGATTCAGGTGGTGAAAACCCAAATGGAACAGTAGATTGCAGACTTGCAGGCCAAGTTGTAGCTAGAAACACCGCTAGAGGTACAGGCCTAGCGAGTTGCGTTGGTTACTACAGCTACAAATATGATTATAGGAAAAATTTCTCAGGGTGCCCAATTACAAGATATATCCATGTAGTTATATACCAAGGTACAGTGTGACATGATCCTACGTGAAATCATCCAAGACCTGCGACAAAAGGAAGAAGTGTTCGAGCAGCTAGAAGCCACGATGCCTACTTTGATTCTTTCTTAATGATTGGCACGACTGTTAACTAGAAATTCCCTTAGGTATGATATCGATGAACTCCGATAGAAGAAGAAGACTCTCAGTGACCGCCTTAAGCTATGGGCTAATGAGGCCCTCAAGCTCTCCCAGGATATTGATGTCATTGTCAAAAAATTGAACTAGACTCTAGAGAGCATCACAGTTGTAACAGAGGGACCAGCTTCACAACAATTGGTGGATATTGCTTAGAATGTTGCTACTTAGTGTGAGGGAGTGCTACCCCCATTGGTCAAGATGATCAGGCTACTGTAGGCGTAGGTGGGGACCCCACCATCGCAATGACTTGGGACGAGTCATAAGATTGTGTTGGGCGACTGTTGGAACAGGGTCCCCTAAAGCTGTGAATTTTGTACGATTTTGTATATTTTTGGTATTAATTAGTCTAATGTAGGGGTTTTGGGGTGGGTCAAAGCCCCAAATGCATTGTAATGGGTCAAGGGTAGACCAAGAGTCTGCAAACCACTGTTTTCGAACCATTGGAAGTGTAGGCTAAATCGATATAAATAGATGAACATTTTGAGTCTTAAGGTAGGAAAGAATTAAGTTGGATGCTAAGTGCGAATTGTTAGATCTGTTGTAGGGTCATTTGGGTAAGGAATCTTATTGGTTGTGTGTGCGGAGATCCTCAGTCCTGCTGTGTGTGGACCTTGCTAGCTATGTGTACGGGCTATGTCAGATTGTATTGGGTTTTGGATGCTAATATATGTGTATATGGTTAGAGTACTTCTATGTTATTTGATCTGATGTATTATTGTTGATGCGAACTGGTTGAGATCTGTTAAAAATATTGCTGTGTTAGCTATTTATGCTATGAATCTGTCTATGTTATGGTATAACTGTGATCTGCTAATGATGTGTTGTGGTAATGTGTACTGATAACTGTTGATATGCATGTGGATGCGGAGTTATGAACTAGATTTGTGCATGATAATACCTATGTATATTTCAATTATCCTATTAACCACCCTGTGAATATATCTGTTTGTTTTGAACCTGATAAGTTGCAAACACGGGTCTACTTGACTTACCTACTCTCTCTCTCAGGGTGTGGAAACCTAGTTCCAGCACCCTCCCATATTTCTTTGGGTGAGAATTTTTCCTGCGCAAGAAGGTCACTGCCGAAAGGGCCAGTAGTATAAGGGTTTGTTGGCCAACCTTAACCTCCAAACCTGGGTCAAGACCCCTTGATCCAACACACACCTATAAAGCAATGGGAGAAAGAATTAGTACCTGTCAGCATTGCACCCATGTACAATTTCTTAAACAACTAAAATTGATTTAAAAAGAAATTTAAAAACATACTTTTGGTTTCCAAGTGCATTGCGAAAATCCAAAACTGAGTGCTTACAACTTGTGGCACTGGATTACTCACTGAGTGGTAACTTCATTACCACCATCAGTTGTCCATATCAATGTATGGAAATACATTTACAAGTGCATTGTCATCATCCTTGTGGTAGGCTAGTTTGGACTCCTTGACATATTCTACCTACCTTGTAAATGATGAGACATTTGATAGCAATAATTATTCACTTCCCAAGCCAACCTTCTAACAAGATTTCAAAATCTTTCTTTCAAGGATGCAGAACATACTTCCTATGTAGTGAATTATGTTAAATTAATCCTTGGCTCAACTCTTTAAAGCTTCTATTCACACGTAGAATTCTGGGCTAAATATTTTTCATGGATCCTCTGCTGGAATAGTTTAACCATCCCCTTTTGAAACATGTAAAATTCATCATATATGTATAGGAATATTATTCTTTGATCCTCCCATAAAACACCATGTCTATATTTACATGAAAAAATGGTCTGGAGCCTCTCATTGTTCATACATGAGCAGCTCCGAAATTGTATAGTTTGCCTCTCAAAAGCCAAACGGTTGGTATCATCTTGGAACAACTTAGAAGATACCAGTTTTATGTGTCACCATGTCACCATGCATCATCCTACATAACTTACTTTGGAAGAGGATAAGGTACACATAGGAAGTTTTCCATCCACTTTTCCAATTCAGCCATGATCAACAAACAAACTCATTAAGACCATGAGCTCATGATCTCTGTCAAGATGTACATGGATAGATCTAACAACAAACTAGGGCTAATCTCCTTTTTGATTGGTATTAGTGTGATTTTCCAAGCTGCCACAAATAAGCCATGTCTCGAGGAATATATGTTTTGCCTAGTTTCTAAATAGAGAAGGTGATTTGTTGATTCAATTTTCAACTAAAATTGTGCCACCATTGCTGAATGAACAGGATCCGAGCTAAGGGTGTGAACTGCGAATTATGCCTCACTCTGATAATTTTCATGTCATCACCATAGACCCTTAAACAAACTAGGCATCAACTCCATTGTTGCATTCATTTGGAGAATTTGTTAAAAATTACATGGAGGAGTACAAGCAAGTAGCTTACTAAGTTGTAGCTTAAATAGGCACATTAATATCAATTAGAGAATAAGACCTTCTATAGTCTTCCCCCATAATAACGTTCAAACTTCACATTGGCCTTCTTTCGCAATCAAATGGAGGTACATTGGAAGAAAATTACTAAAAGGATGTAACAACACATGAGGGCTCGTACAAGACACATTCAATAAAATACTAATAATAGCCTAGCTAGAGGGATCCATTGCAACTTGCAAGGGATAATCCCCTCAATTCAAAACTACATCAGTGCTTTGTGTAGTTTCTTAAATCTTTTGTAAGAGTTGTAGCAATATCAACATAGAAGTGAATATGATTGTAGTAAACCATATTCATGGATGTTGTTGAGGAAAATAGAGGGGAATAAATAAATTTATTAGTTCCAAGATATGCTGTGTCAATGAAACTTTTTGAATGCCTCCTAATATTTTACCCATAAGTTGTCAATTACCATAAACAACTTCCGATCTACATTGATATGACATCGTGGGTTCTTGTAAAATCTTGTTTAACACATGGAGTAGCACTGAATTCTATAGAGTGCCCATATACTAGGGTTTCTACCAGAAAGATATTAGACTAATGCTCAACTATAATTATTTCTTCATAGATCTCCTCTCCTTGGTCAAGGGATTTAAGATTGGCACTAGCTAAGAGGATACTTGCAAAGCTTATCTGTTGATAAACCAGCTCCAAAAATAGAAGAAAATAGATATCGACGCATTAGAAATAAGCCACTTCAAGGGGGAAACCTCCAATACATTACATGAATGAACAATTCTTGGATGATACAAATGAAAAAACCTCCTTTCTATATATAGGAGTCCATGGGTCCACAATGTAATCCTAGTGGGGCCATAATGTAATCTTAGCCAACCTAAAAATAATAATGTAAGGGCACAATAATAAAAATATGGGGGTTACCAGAATACAAAAATAACAATAAGTGGGGCTACATTAACATAATAAGGGACTACACTATTAATATAGGGACTTAACATGCCCCTCTCCTTCAAACAAGTGTTGTCCTCAACGCTCGATTATTTCTTGATGCTTCTGTATAAAATTATCATCCTTCCATGTGGAATATTCTAAAGGAAAGTTCTTCCACTTGCTGAGAAACTCTAAAATTGATCGTACTTGTTGAGTTCTCGTTTCTGTGACTACTTCAGAACTTCTTTTGATGTGATGTTGATCTTCTTCTTGTTTCATTAGATTCTGCACCAAAGTTAGGTTATCCTTTGAGAGTTGGAGAAATTATTGTTGATGCTCGATGTGATCTTCCACTAATTTATCATCCATATTAGCTATTATTTGATCCTTCAAACCATCCAACTTAGCCTCCTTTTCTTCTTTTAAGCCATCTATGTCATCTTCAGTTGCTCTTCGTAAGATCAAAATTTGTTGCACTTGATACTGAAATTATTCCTCTTCATGGATCATAGTATAGCATTTTGAGGGCTTAATGGGTATGGAATTATTTTTTAGAGGCATTATAGAATCCAATATTGATAAAATTCTAAAATATTCCCTTAGAATCACTTCAAACTACTTTTTCAAACAAACGTTATGCAATTTTGATAACCAAATACACACCTTTTTCTTTCTTTTGAGAAGCTTGATATTGGAACTGAATTATCTATGTGTTTTCAGATCCTCAATAGCTGAAATTATACCCTAAAGTAACCCCCTGAATCTTCTTTTGAATGCCATAGGTCTAACCTAATTTGGATTCTTGAAGGCAAAGTTATGCCCAATCTCCTACTATGACCTAATTATGGACTGGTTGAATAGAGTGAACTTGTACAAATTTCCACGTGTCACTGTTTGCTCCCTTGGCTCTGAAATTGATAGAAAGGAAACTAATATTCATAGCCAATTTTTACAAAATTCCAATCTAATGCTCAAAGAGAGAGAGAGAGTTATGAATATTTTCCCATGATCACCTCTTTGAGATGAAATTCACGAGCCTGAAAAAGCCCTAAATTCCACAGATCATATCTCTGAAAATAGTGTGAACCAAGCTCTGAAATTTTGCGACGATGTTCCTTAGGATCTCAGATTTGCGCTCTAAAATTTTTGACTTCTGTACCTTTGTAGAAAAAACGTTATAGTGAAAATTCCATGATGACCTGTTTGGAGCAGCAGAACCCTAGAATCCAAAGCTCTGATTCCAAATGTTGAGAAAACAGCTCCAAAAATAGAAGAAAAGAGATATCAACGCCTTATAAATAAGCCACTTCGAGGGGGAAACCTCCAATACATTACATGAATGAACAATTCTTGGATGATACAAATGACAAAACCTCCTTTCTATATATAGGAGTCCATGGGGCCACAATGTAATCCTAGTGGGACCACAATGTAATCCTAGATGGCCTAACAATAATAATGTAAGGGCACAATAATAAAAATATTGGGGTTACAGGGGTACAAAAATAACAATAATGGAGGTCTACACTTACATAATAAAGGAGTACACTATTAATATAGGGACTTAACATGCCCCTGTCCTTCGAACAAGTGTTGACCTCAATGTTTGATTATTTCTTGATGCTTCTGTATAAAATTCTCATCCTCACATGTGGAATCTTCTACAGGAAAGTTCTTCCACTTGATAAGATACTCTGAAATTGATCATAATTGTCAATTTATTGTTTTTGTGACTGCTTCAAAACTTCTTTTGATGTGGTGTTGATATTTTTGTTGTTTCATTAGATTCTGCACCAAAGTTAGGTTATCCTTTGAGAGTTGGAGAACTTGTTGTTGATGCTCGATGTGATCTTACACTAATTTATCATCGATATTAGCTATTATTTTATCCTTCAAACCATCCAAATTAGCCTCCATTTATGCTTTTAAACCATCTATGTCATCTTCTGATGCTCTTCATAAGATCAAAGTTTGTTGCACTTTGTATTGTAATTTTGATATCTCATACTGCCATTCTTCCTCTTCATGCGATATAGTATAGATTTTTTAAGGCTTAATGGGTATGGAATTATTTTTTTGAGGCATTATAGAACCCAATACTGATAAAATTCTAAAATATTCCCTTGGAATCACTTCAATCTTCTTTTTCAAACAAATTTTATGCAATTTTAAAAACCAAATACACACCTTTTTCTTTCTTTTGACAATCTCGATATTGAAACTGAATTATATATGTTATTTTAGATCCTCAATAGTTGAAATTATGCCCTAAATTATCCCTCTGAATATTCTTATGAATGCCACAGGTCTGACCTGATTTGGATTCTTAAAGACAAAGTTATGCCCAATCTCCTACGATGACCTAATTATGGACTGGTTCAGTAGAGCGAACTTGTACGACTTGCCACGTGTCATTGTTTAATCCTTTGGATCTAAAATTGATAGAAAGGAAACTACAATTTGTATACCTCCAGTCACATTTTACATAATTCCAATCCAATGCTCAGAGGGAGAGTTATGATTATTTTCCCATGATCACCTCTTTGAGATGAAATTCGAGAGCCTGAAAAAGCCCTAACTTCCAGAGATCATATCTCCAAAAATATTGTGAACCAAGCTCTGAAATTTTGTAACTATGTTCCTCAGGATTTCAACTTCGTACTCTAAACATTTCCACTTCTAAACCTTTGTATAAAAAACGTTATAGAAAAAATTCCACGATGACCTGTTTAGAGCAGAGAAACCCTAGAATTCAAAGCTCTGATTCCAAATGTTGAGAAACCAGCTCCAAAAATAGAAGAAAAGAGATATCAATGCCTTAGAAATAAGGAAATTCAAGGGGGAAACCTCCAATACATTACATGAATGAACAATTCTTGGATTATACAAATGAAAAAACATCCTTTATATATATAGGAGTCCATGCGGCGACAATGTAATCCTAGCCAACCTAACAATAATAATGTAAGGGCACAATAATAACAATATAGGGGCTACAGGGATACAAAAATAACAATAACAGGGGATACACTAAAATAATAAGGGACTACGCTATTAATATAGGGACTTTACATTATCAAATTCATATTTCTACCCAAAACATCTATTTGTTGGAAGAGGCTCAGAGATTTTCCATCCTACCAATTATGTGTATACCGTGCCAAAGTTGCAAACCAAAAAATTACATATAATCGGGAAATTACTTTATATAAAATTTAAAGTTAAATGAGCATTGGTGATCAGCCCATATACCATTGACATAGTGTTTGTATGACATCATGACCATAGAAGCACCAACATGATTAGGACAAGCAGAGTGGTGTCAGTGGCAATGCCCGGTGAAACAAACTCCCAAGATTATTTCTTACCAAGCACCTAGGAAAGCCCATTCATGGTTGGGATACATGGGGCTACCCATTTCCCCAAACAAACAAGAAATTTGTGACCATAATAGTGATGGTAGTTGATGAGTGAGCCAAATTCTTGGCTATAATAATTGGGGTAACCAAAATAAAACTTGAGCCTGTTTTCTGACATTAGGGGAATTTTGAGGTCTAAAATGGGCCTTTTAAGGAAATAATAAAATAATAGCTAAACCAATAAAATAATATTTATGAATTTTCAATTCACTTTTTGCACCACAATCCATGTAACCATAGTTAAATTCAATTCAAAAGTTGTACCAAAATAAAATTAATAAAAAAATTGTATTGATGTGACTATAAATAAGAATGAGTTTTTCAAGAAAAAGTCATTATCATTGAACAACTAATGCATTTGTCCTTTATACTTAAATAACTTAAAATAAAATATAAATATAAATTTATAAATTCTTAATTATATTATATGCTATTAATTAAAATTTATATTATTTAATTTGTATAATAATATGTAATTAATATACTATATAAAAATAATATAATATAATATAATTTAATATAATAAATGTATATGGATATGCATTGTTGCTTTCAAGAAATATGAAATGACAATAATATATTTTTATTCAAAAAGTGGGAAATGACATTTATTATGAGTACTTTACTTTGAATTTAAAAGTACTTAGAGCACTACCATGGTTAACCATGAGTTTTTATCCACCATTGAGAATGTGACAAGTAAGTACCTTTAACTCAAGCAATGCCACCTCAACCATTAGGGATGATGTCATTCCCTAAAATGTGATTGGTTCTCATAAAGTGAATTTTGATTGTACATTTTCCTTAGGAGGCCCATTTTAGACCTCAAAATTCCCCTAATGCTTTTATAGTTCTGGTTTTAAAGTCGCTCTTATGTAATTTTGATTGGCACCTTTTATATCTCTGTCATTTCACATTTCAATGATGAATGGCATTAGTCTGCCCACTTTTGTGAATGGAGGTATGAAAGATAATGATTAAACCTTTGTGAGAAGCCTTAAGCCATGACCATATGTTGGATTCTATGCATTGTTTCTATCAAAAGAAAGGGGAAAAAAATAAATCATGAGTATCACCCATTAGAAAACAGAAGGCATTCTCTACTAGACCTGGCTGTAGACCAGGTTGCAATAACATGCTCTCTACTTTGTTAAGTTCTTCACCTAGCTCCTAAACTTATTGTATTTGTTGCATATCATCTTGCAAGGTAGCATATAAGATATTCACATGGTTTTAAGCCTCCTTGTAGTCACATATTCATAGAAGATAAAACATGTGAAACATTTAGTATAAAACTGCAGACCGTGACAACACTATCTTTGATCCCGAGGGATTGAATTCCAAATGGCATCACATTTTTTCATAGCTCTCTCTATAGCATCTTCCCATTGCATAAGATGAACGTGGAATATCGATGCTACAAAAACCATCTCAAGTTCAGGATACTTTATTTTACTAGCATGCTGTTGTCCAGACTCTAAAGCACGTATTGCACCTTAAAAATTCCCTTCAGTTGTCAAAGCATTTGCAAACTGTAAGGTGAAGTTGCAAGACCATAATTTTTCCAATTCCCCTTCTCCAGTAGCACTTGCTAAATCCAAGCCCAACCCTTTTTTAATGTTACCCATTTTTCATAGGGTCACTCTCAGCTAAAAATTATGTGAATCTATTGTATAATGCTCCTGGAACACCATTGTGTGGTATTTCAGATTGTTATCCTGATTATGTCTACCATAGTCATTTTAGGAGATATTTTTAAAACCCATTTAGCAACACATCTGCCTTGACCAAATGCAAAATAGAGGTAATAGGCTATCTTCACACAACTCTACCAAGGATTCAGATTCTTCACACTCCCTGAATCAGTCTAGGTTGAAATCCAAAACTCAACATTTATTATAGATGCATATGTAATTCATATAACATGGGAGAAATCAGTTGATAAGGAACCTTGGAGATAAGGGAATCATCTTGCATTGAGTTCAATGGTGAACTTGAGATCATGTGTGGGTGGGAGCCCAAAAAAATCTTTTGGAAATACATAAGGATACTCTAAAAAAATAGGTGTTGAATCAAATCTATCATGCCCCTTTTGTTCATGGTCACCACATAGAAACATTATCATGGTTTTTTTCAATTGAAAAGTTGGAAATATGTTAAGGATACAACCCTTTTGGTCCCAGCCATAATATTCTTCTAACCCAAGTCATTAAGGAGGTGAAGCAACTTGTAATTGATAGATTAATGGTATTGGAGCTAGGTTGTTTTTACTTTATTTTATAACTCCACAATATTTCCTAGCTGATTTATTTATGTATTATACAAAAGAGCTTCTACACCTTTGAAATTCTATCATCTGAATATTGAGATGGGAATATTTCATACTCGATAGGTCACTCACAACACCTAGGTGAGTGTAGCCATACAATATCACCTCACTGACCTCATTCTCTTGGGTGATTATATCTCGTTCATTTGAAGAAAATCACATCCAAACTATTGGGGGAATTAGATGATGGAATTTGTTGAAAGTTGAGGTAAGACACCTACAACCATTATTACACCAAAAGGCTTGCATAGGACATTTATTTAAGACAAAATTATCATTTTTTCTTAATTATTTATTTTATATTAAATTATTATTTTGATATTTTTAATTATTTCAAATTAAAAATTGGAGTTGACATTTTGAATGCTCTTGGAGAAAACAAATAGTCTTGATTTCTTGGTTGTTGACATGATGGGATTGACTATGCCTTTGCCCTTTATTTTTCATTATTATTTCTTGGCCGTTGAGGGTTTTTCCACACCACGCCAGGGTTTTGCTTTTGTGGATTGGTGATTACGGTTTTGTCACAGAGAATGGACTCCATTCCTTCCTATGGTGGAACCCCAATCTGCATTGGTAAGCAGTTTTATCATTTTTTTCAGATTCTTCTCTATTTAAAAGAGGCTGGGAATATTTGAAGGTTTCAATACAGAAAAATTGATACATCAACCATATTAAGGAAACAAGGGAATGCGCTGCAGAAAGAAAAACCTATAGATTAAACAAAGGATAATAAAATAGACCAAATTCCTCTTAGCAACAAGAACAAGAAGAAGCACATAGCTTCATAAATATCCAATCTTGAGTATTTTGTTAAAATGGTGGCCTTGGGTTATATTTTAAAGGTGGCCGATATTATAAATTTCCTTTAACCACTCTTTTTTCAAGGATATGGTCATATGACATAGGACATTGACTAATATAAATTAATTAATTGTTTGGAGCAAGATCCACAAGGATAAAATCACCTATTGTTGGCTCTAGCTCCCTTCCAATAGTCTAATTCCTAGGATTTCCTAGTCTATAAACTCTTACAACTATCTCAATCTACCAGCCCTCTCCCATCAGGTTGCAAAACCCAAGGAATGGGATCCCGATCTTTTTCATGAAGTCCCTTAGGTTATCCCACTTCCCTCCAGTGCTCTAGCATTGACCAACAAGGAATTCTCACTGTTGGGACTCTAGGGATTATCAATGATAATTAAGTTTATTCAATGACAATCATTTCCCTTTCACATTGTCATAATTTCCACATAGTTTCATGAGAACTGTTTCCGTAATTCTATTTTAGAATTAATACAATAGCCTAATCATTGAGAGAAAAATATCATAGAAGAATGGATGTAAAAATCTCTTTTGCATGCTCAAAAATCATGGATTAGATTTGCATGCATATGAGATACCATGTGCTTTCGTAAGAAGTACATGTCTCTCTCTTAACCACCAATTCCAAATTTCCAAGGTTAATAAGGCTTAGGATAACCATAAAGCAAGGTGTAATAAGGTTAAGGTAAAAGAACTGATGGGAATAATAAAATGGTAAAATACAGAATACTTGGCCAACCCCCTTTTGTTCCCTTCTTGTGGGATCATATCCCCCCCATTTTTTTTCCTTTCTCCTTCTACAATCTGTGGTGTGTTAGTATTATGATTCAATGTACCACTTTATAGATTCCATTGTTTTTCCTTTTAGCCATTTATCATGTAGACATATACACTAATGTTCTAGGTATCAAAAGTGTGAGCATTACATAGATAGCATTATCACTCAACTCCACTTGCATGTTTCCTTTTTCTCTTGAAACATGTTGAATATCTCACAGTTGAATGTCATGTGCTTTTATCCTCCACTGTCTACATGCTAATCAACAATAAAGTGGTACTGGTTGAGAAACAATAAATTGTGGAGAAGGATGTCTCTAGCTTGGATGTCAACTCGTCCACTTCATCTTCAACACTCATCTCAAACTGCTTTTGCAGCTGCTTCCATTTTTTGTATATTTGCTTGCATAATGTCCCTTCTTACAACATTTGAAACAATTCACATGGATCATAGCCTCCTCCACAGAATGAGATGAACAAAACTCTTTTTCCTTGGCCTTCTTAGGTCCTCCTTTATTCATATTCCCAGTGAGTGGAATGTTTTGAGTCTCTTCCACTCTGACTGACAAATTCTCCTCCTGGAGAAAGTCATCCCGTAATGTTTCAAAACTTGACAACTTCACACATTCCCATTTTACTTGCACAAATGTAAGTCAAGATACTAAGAATCCATTTACAGTTATATGAACTAACTCATCTTCATAAACCTTGTTTCTTATGTTTGTAAGTTTATCTCTTAACTTGGTGATCTTTATTGGACACCTTGCCATAGTATTACTATTGCTTATGCGGTTACTAATGAGATTTTTCTTCAAAAGCATCTTGTGGGATATGTTCAAATTTCACATTTTGATACAGAGTGACTGAGTCATGATACAAATTCTTGCCTATCTTCTTCTATGTGATGTGAGGGATCAAGCGGTCGTTGAATGAATCAAGGACAATTTTCTTCTTTTTGTCCACCTTCTTATTGTGCTCAACCAAATGAACGAATGGGCATCTCACCCTCAAGCCCAATACATGTCCAAGTGCATATATTTGGGGTAGATAAGCTTCAAACATGAAAACAAGGGCATTGCACACACTCAAAGCTTCTGATAGCTCTATCTCACAAAAACAGTCCCATCCATATGTGGATTTGCTTAGAGATTTCATATGTAAAACTCTGATACCATGTCAATTTTCTACACCATGTTTCATATCTTTACCCAAAGAATGAATTTTACAGCTCCTAAAACATTAAAATTTATAATATATATTGCACCTATCAAAAATTTATATGATTATATAGTAAAATACCATAAGGAAATATTCAGGAGTGCAAAGACTACATCTCACGAGCCAATTTACAAAAAAAGAGAAATAATGTCTACTTGGCATAAAATCTACAATTTGAAAATTATGACAACAAGCTATACTAGCTAAATAGGGTCTAATATACATCATGCAATAATCGGAAATGTTATGGATGGCAAGGATAGGCTCCAACAATAATCACATGGTTTTTGTATTACTAGAAATAATTTTTTATAGCAGTTTTGCATCATGCTCAAGCTCTACACATCTGAAAGATACAACACATATAACTCTGTTGTTTGAAATATTAATGTGCTCTCCATCCTTTTATAAGCCAAGAGGAGGGGGTTAAAAATTGGCCATTAATGGGGTTAAGGAGTGCACCATTCTTGGCTAATTAAATCCCTCATGGAGTGTAACTCCCAAAGTAAATTTAGCCACCTGCTTAGAAACAAATGCTCCTTGGTAAGTGCAGCCCTACACAAAAATTGTAACTTCCAAGCATAAATGTGCCACAGAGGGATGTATGCCCTAGAATCTTACAAGAGAAGATGCTCTATGGTATGTGCACTACTTCATGAATGCACAATAATAACCCCAGCAAATCTAAAGTAGAAGGGAGGGCCCATAAAGAAAATTGAACTCATAAGGACCAACCTTATAAGTGTTCCATCTCTCTCCAATTTTTGTTGTTGTTTGCCAATATGGAAATGATCTCCTGCTAACTTAAATCAAAATATCAAAATATTCAATTAGAAAGTGGATATGGGTATAACTTTTTTCTGTAAAATAATCTTCAATGATGCATGGTGACAACTGCAACCTTTGTCACATTTCTCTTACAAAATTCATTCCACATACCTCCAATATATAGATTTAGATTACAATTGATAGTCAAGGTAAGCAACGTAGTTGGGAAAATAAAATAAAAAATTATGAGTTCCTAGAAGATAATTACATATGGATAAATAAGTTTGACTACATGTGATTATATCATTATTCATATGTGGATAAATACATGTGATTATTCACATGTGCATAAATTCATCTGACTACATATATAGAACCATGTTATGTGTACCTAATGGACGAGTAAAAATTACACGCAATAGACACACATATCTCAACATATGTCCTAACAATAGACATCCCTCATCAAATTCTCAGCATGAAGATAGTCCAACACCTTTTTTCTCTTCAACTCTCTCCCAAGGTGTCAAATTTTCTTCCCTTGAAGATGGCTGAGTGAGTTATGCATTGAGATCAAGCTTGCCAGTGGAAAATCCTTGGTTGAAACAGGAAGTTAACAAGAGGGAAATCCTTTTAATTCCTAGGATTGGTTTGTTTCTTTCATGACTCAGCATGAACATTCAGTCTTGGATAATTGTCCCCATAGCTATAACAAAGTTTATCCAACAAAACAAATTTGTTTTAACTCCATTGGATGAAAGCTCTTACCATGGAGTGGGAGGAAATGGAAGCTCAAAAGCTCACAATTTTTTAACAGAAAACCATCATTCTCTTGGAATTTATTTTTTTATGCTATCAAAAGCTTGGATTGCAGCAAAAAAAAGGATGAAGACTTTAAAAGTAGAGCTCTCAGTAGTTTGGAAATGTTGTTTGATGATATGTACAAGTGTCGCCCTGAAAAAGAGCTTCTATGAAAGCCTAAGGAGCTATACAAAAATTGCAAACTTCATCAACCATTGAAGCATCAAAAATAAAAGGTTTTGAAATCTACTTGGATGAAATTATGTATGGCACCAACTCTGTATTTGGATGTTTTGATGTCTTGTTAAGGAGAGTTTATGTAGTTTTGTTTTTTGATAGTAGAAAGTATTGGAAAATATTTTGTAGGCTCTGTAGGAAGTATTATAAAACTCACATGCTCTGATCCTGGAGTGCTTGTAAATTTTGTTTCGATAGTAATTTGGCTTTTATAGGGTCTATGCTACAACTTACAAGTGAATATTGGCAGAAGCTATCTTTCTATTTGGTTGTACTTCTATCTCTTCTTCAGAAGATCTCTTATATATAATATTTTTTTTTCTCTTCTATAGGAGTCAACCTATATCTATCTTTAATAGTATTTTATATAAATCCAATATGCTCTAAACTCATTGGTGTTGGTTATTTGTTCTAATTGTCCACATCAGATTGAGTTCTATGGAGACTTTGATGGATGGTTTCACAAAATCTTAGAGTTAGATTTCGCTTTACCTGTTGCTTATCTTTTCCATCTCTCACAAAGGTAATTTATAAATTTTAGAACCATGTTTAATTTATCATATCTTAATTAGTACTCTATAGAATAGTTTAGACCATTGTTCTAACTATTATTCATTTGCTTCTGTCCAAAAGGTTTCCTCTTATGCCCCTAGGTGGGCCAGGTATGGGCTATTATATTTAAGTAAATTGTAGTAAGAATGTTTGAGATGAATATTCTTTAACTTAATCATGATCATAGTGAAACAAATAAACTTGATGGTAAGTCGAAAAAGGTTCCATATTTGAAGTTTCCAAGGAGAATTTCATGCTAATTTTTGCATATCTAGTGTATTAGTTAGATTTGGATTTAGCTTCTAATTTTCTTGGCCATCACACACTAGGGTGTTGTATAAATGCTAGAACCATGTTTAAATTGTCATGTCCTTTTTGGTACTTCGTAGAGTAGACTATTTTTCGAACTACTATTCTATCACTTCTACCAAAAAGGCTTCCTTTTCTATCCTAATGTGGGTCAGGTATGGACTCTTATATTTAAGTAAAATTTAATAAGAATGCTTGAGATCAATGTTGTTTAAATTAATGATCACACTAACATAAATCGACTTGATGATAATTGGGAAATGTTTCCATATTTAATGTCCAAGGAGAATTGCTTGCAAATTTTAACATTTCTAGTGTATTAGTGAAGTATTCTATAGTCTGTGACACCAAATCCCAATGCCCAACATAAGAAATGTTCATGGAATATACATTAATGAAAGATTGCAATTGGAAAACCTTTATAATGTTGATGTACATTTCATGAGTGTAAAATTGAGTGGGGTATTGAGCCAATGATTTTCCCCTCAAACCAAGCCTCAATAGAATTTTACCACTAGTAAAGAGCATTTTCAACACTACATTCAAGTTAATAATGGCTTGAAATGCCTTCACAATTTCCTCTATGAGAATATAATGAAGATTGAAAACATGGTCATGACCCGTTTTTCTCTAATGATGGCAGTCTGGTGAGGGAAAAACCCTCTTTAACTAAACCAAAATATGTCTGCAAAACAAATACACTACAAATTGTCACTGATATACTCGATTTAATGATTTCGTCAAACAGTTTGAGAACATTATAATAGTTTGTCTCTGTTGTTTATCTTCAACCCATACATGTTGGATGTTCCATATTGCTGAGAACAATTGCAGGTCCACTAACATTCACCACCACATCTAACACCATCAATTTTGTAAGATTATGTAACTTGCTAGGAAATACCCCACTCAATCCCTACACATAATAAGGTCTACTCCCATTTTCCCTCTCCAGTAATTGTTTTAGTAAATGCTAAACATATTCATAAAATTATAAATTTTCTCAAGATAAATGGGTTCTTTTAGTGGTAAACATAACTGTAATTTGCAGATGTTTACGGATGATAGGGCACCTTCAAAGATAGGTAGTGTAGAAATTTCTCCCCAAAAGTCATAGAAATAACTTCCTCTTGTTGATTTTGTCTTTGACATGTACATTACTTTGTAGTTGGCTAACACTACCTATTCCATATTGGTGCAGGATACAAATTGTCATAGCACAAATATACATTTAGCAGTCGTGATTTATTCATTAGAGTATATGCATATTTTACACATAATAGTTAACTTAGTTCATATAGATTAAAATCTCAAACTTGTTATAAGACTTCTTATAAAATGGAATAAATGTATTCTACTTGTATGTTTGGTTCTTCTGAACACTTCATTTACACCTCCACCTGATTTTCATAATTTCCATAACTATTAGGTAGACACTTGCAACTTCAATGTTATTTTTCTTGTTTATTAAATATTTTCCAAGAATTTACAAATTTTTATAATTTCTCGAAAGTTGCATAAATTAGAATTTATAAAGTTTCAAGGTTCAATTTTTGAAAGTCTAGTTCTTTAAAGGGTGTTAGCTCAATGGAAGAGCACCTGCTTTACAAGCAAGAGGTTGGTGGTTCAATTCCATCGTACCCTAATATTCATATGGAATGGTGATGAAGGCTCTTTTGACCATCACCAATGAACTTATGGTGACATTTTTCGACCCTCACCAATGTGCTTATGGTGACATTTTTTTGACCCTCACCAAATATGAAATGGTGAGGATCAACAAACGTCACCATATATATGCACCAATAGTGATGGCCATGAAAGGCTCATCACAAAAAAATGTTGTTGTTCATATGAAATGGTGACGGTCACTATCTATCATTATAATCAATATTCATGATGGACCTTGAATGTCACCACAACACATACTTTTGGCAAGGCCACCTTTGGCGACGTTCAATTTTTTGGTGACAGAGGCTATTGTCCATCACCATTGCTGATATGAAATGGTGATGGTCATTATCTATCATTATAAATAATTATTGGTGACAGACCTTGAATTTCACCACAACACCTATACTTTCGGCGATGCCACCTTTGGTGACGTTTAGTTTTTGGTGATGAAGGCTCTTTTGACCATCACCAGTGAGCTTATGGTGACATTTTTCACCCCTCACCAATATCCTTTTTTCTTGTAGTGAAATTAGGTTTTCGATTTCTGTTTACTACCTAGGGTTTCCCAGGGTTTTGGTTTACTACCTTGGGTTTCCCAAGGTTTCAGTTTACTACCTAGGGTTCCCAAGGTTTCAGTTTCTTCCTAGGGTTTCTGTGAAAAAAAAATGTCATGAACTATTTCTCCAAAATACAATTTTCCTTTTTTTTTTTTTTTTTTTTTTTTTTTTTTTTTTTTTTTTTTTATTTTTTTTTTTTATTTTTTTTTTTTTTTCAGCATATTAAATATTTTTTGTTTTATTTTCTAAAAAAAATGACTGTGTGGATTCTTTGCAGAAAAAAAATTCTTATTTGAATAAAAAAAATTTATTTTCATAAAATATAGATTTTCCAGCAAATAATTATTTTTCTTCAAATTAAAATATCATGGTTTTTGGAAAGGCGGAGGAGGAAAGGCACAAAATAACAAAAAAATCACACACACAATAGCCCAAGTTGCGACTCTTCAATATTGATCACACAAACTTCATGCTTACAATGAACCAGGTGAAGGGTATTTAAACTAGCGACTCACCTAAAATAAATCAACATGCAACCAAACACTAAATTTGACTTTACTCAAAATAAGGCTTAACTCGACTTGACTCAACCTAACTTCAATTGACTCTGTAATTTTAGATAATTCTTCATACAGGAATAATTGGCTATTTTAACACTCCCCCTTAATTACAACCACTAAACTAAGACATGATTCATGAAAATTCAAACATGCATGTTGGTCTATGTCTCAACTCAGCTTACAACACCCAAGTTTCCTCTGTGAAACTCAAATACATATTTCGTTAATGGCGTAGTGAATATATTAGCCAATTGATTACTTGATTTACAAGGCTTCAAGTAAATTTCTCCCTTGCTCATAAGTTCTATAATAAAGTGATATCTAGTGTTAATATGCTTTCTCTTTTGATGAAATATATTATTCTTGGATAGTGTTATCACAATATATTGCTTTTTCTTCTTGAGTCCATCAAATAATATTCTTAACCACATTGTGTGGCATGTTGATGATGTAGATGCTACAAATTTTTCTTCTGCTGATGAAAGTGTCACAATAAGTTGCTTCTTAGATGCCCATTATATCACACTTGAACCAAGATGGAAAACCTTACAATAAGTGCTCTTCTTATCATCCGAATTTCCTGCCAAATCACTATCTGTATACCCAATAAAATCCTTCTTCTTTTTGCTTGCATAAATTATGCCACAATATTTACTTCCTGTTATGTATCTAAAAATTATTTTTCCTTCTCTCAGATGTGTGTCTTTTGGAGTCTCCATAAATATGGAAATCAAACTCTCTCCTTGCATAATATTCAGTATTGTAGGTGTGAGATACATGAGGCTTCCAGCTAATATTTTGAATAGAGTTGAATTGACATCTGATCCTTCATCGTCATTGCTTAGATTTGTACCTATTGCAAATGGTGTAGGGACAATTTTTCAATTTTCCATCCTAAATATTTTCAACAAATCTTTGGCATATCTATTTTTGTAAATAGTTTTTTTTATTTTTTTTCATATTGCTCAACTTTTATTCCAAGAAAATATTTCATAAGACTAAGATATGTCATCTCAAATTCTTTCATCATGGCATCTTTAAATTCATCTAACTCAAGATCACATGTAAAAATCATGTCAGCAACATATAAGAAAATAATCAAAATCTTTGTCTATGCTCATTTACCTTTGTTTATAAGGAAGGCTCAACGTTTCTTCCATAAAATCCATTCTTCATCATGTAGCTACCAATTTTGTTATACCATGCTCAACGCGCTTGCTTGATTCCATAGATTGATTTCTTCAACCTATAAACTTTATTTTCTTTACCTCCAACTTCATGACCTAGAGGTTGCTACACAGTGGCTACACATAGGTCTCTTCTTCTAGAATTCCATTCAGGAAGGTTGATTTCACATCCATCTAATATAATTTCCATTTGTTATGAATTTTTGTGGCTATAACCTCTCCTACAGTATCTAAGTTGGCTACTAGAGAAAATGTTTCTCCAATTAAGTCTATTTCTGGTTATTGTGAGAATCATTTTGCAACAGGCATTACTTTAAATATTTCAATTTCACCTTTCTCATTCAACTTTGTCATCTGCACCCATTTTACATCAATGATATTTTTATCCTTTGGTAAAACAACCAATCCCATGTATCATTCCTTTCAATAACTTAAATTTCTTCGTCCATGGCTTGCACCCAATTCTCATCTTTGATTTCTTCTTTTAATGAAGAGGTTTGGAATGACAACAATGAAAAGTTTGAACTAACATCCAAATCATCATAAATATCTTTCAAAATTATCATATTTCTCTTACCATTTATTGATTCATCACCTGATTGGCTTCTAGGAGAATTCTAATTTGTTGATCTGCTTGAAGATACATTTTTCTCAAAAAATCGTGGAGTGCTTCCTGGTGTCTTCTCTTGTGATTATTTTTTCTCCTTCTCTACTACAGCATCTTCTTCCATCAGTGACACATGTGCATTAGTTTTTTTTATATGACTCTTTTTCTTTGAACACAACATATCTGCGAATTATGGTCTTCTTGGTGATAGAGTTATACAATTTGTAAGATTTTGACTCCTCAGTATAACCAGTAAATACACATTTTTCAGTTTTATCATCCAAATTTCCTCTTAGATATTAAGGCACATGTGCATAGGCTACACATCCAAACACTCTGAGATGAGATACGTTGCAATACATACCTGACCATGCTTCTTACGGTACTCTGTTTAGCACATAAACAACACATGCAACTGCTTCTTCCAAATACTCATTAGATAAGTTTCTTCCTTTCAACATGCTCCATGGCATATTCATAATTTTTATATTCTTTCTCTGTGCTACACCACTCTACTGTGGTGTGTACATAGTTTTAAATTTCCTTCTAATTCCATGTTGTTTGCGGTAATCATGGAAAACTTTCGAATCATATTCTCCACCACGATCTAACCTCAATACCTTGATCTGCCAATCACTTTAGTTATATGTTAAGGCTTTGAATTATTTGAAATCTGAAAAAAATTTAGACTTCTGCTTCAATAAGTAAACCCAAGTCCTTCTAGTATAATCATCAGTTAAAGTAAGTAACAACTTTCACCAATCGATTGTGTCCTCATAAGTCCGCATAGTTCTGAATGCACTAGATAAAGAGGTTGATTTTCTCTGTATGCAAATACCTTTGGAAAACTTTTACGGTGTTTCTTTCCTAAGATGAAAAACTCACAAGTACTAGTAGGTTCTTTGGTGGAAGGTAATCCTCTAACCATTTGTTTCTGATGCAACAATCTTAAAGCAGAAAAGTGAAAGTGTCCAAACCAAAAGTGTCATAACCAATAATCATTAGAACATCCAACTATAAAAGAATTTACCTAATCACTATAGTTCATAATTAGAGTAAATAGATTGTTTCTCGCCATCTGCACCTTTGTTAGCAGTTACTTTTCTTACGGGCTTGCCATATGTAACACAATCTTGTCCTTGAAATATAAATTTGTATCCCTTCTGCGTCAATTGACCAAAACGTATTAAATTATGTTTTAGACTAGGGACATAATATACCTCTAAGATTTTATTCGACTCCCCCTGCTTGGTTAGAATGTTAACCACTCATTTTCCATCTACATCCATAGTCTTGTTAGTCCCCAACTTTGCGTTTGTCTTCACAGATTGTTCCAAATTTTCAACCAAATTCTTGTTTCTTGTCATGTGGTTACTGCAACCATTGTCTGATAGCCACACATTATCATAAGGCTTGGGAATGGTATGGAAAGCTAGGAACATGTAGTTAGTATATTCTGTAGTGACATTAGCTCTTTTGTTTCCTTGATCTGCTATCATCTTCTTGCAATCAAGACAAAAATGATTATTGCATTAATAACTATCACATTTGATTTGTCAACTCTTTGATTATTATTGAAGCTTATTTTTTTTTCTTCCACTTTCATGTTCATGTTCTTCTCGGCCATCTCTCTCACCATCATGTCACCCACCTTGTCCTCTGCCTCTCAATTTACCTCTACCTCAACCTCTATCTCTTGAAATAGAAACCTGACTTTTGAAAGTGGTTTCTGATGCAGACAAGCTGCAATATAATCAGAATACACGTGGAACTTCTTTCTTGAGGGTCCCACAATAGTATAAACAAATTAGAAGTGAATCGCACTTCGTAACTTATACGATTTACCTTCCCTGCAAATTCACAATTTTAACAATTTAATAAAATAGAGATTTCGCGATTTTACACTTCACATAATTTAATATTTAACTTAGTGGTTAACCCTTCTTCCATGTGATCTGAAATCACATTGCATTGCCTACAAAACATTGCATCGCATAGAAAAAACTTACCATGCGATGACCTTAACACTAAACTCTAAAATTTGTGATTTGCGAAATTGCTCCCAGTGCGATTTGAGCTCCGCCATTGGTCTTTGTTGGATACAACGGTCCACACTATGTCTTTGCTGATCTACCTCACATCGCAAGTTAAATAACTAATATTGAGAAGTCTTAACCACAAATAATAAAGCCTACGATGTACATAGACTTTAATGGGTTGCGATATGATCCCCACTGTTGATCTTCTTTACATGTAAAGATCCCCGCTGCTGCTTGCACATTGGATTGGCCTCTGTTGTTAGATCAATGTGATATCCAATTCAATAGAGAAACAAAAACGGACAGTTTAAAAAAGATAGGCAAATTAAAATATAAAACATTTGGAATTAAATTAGAAATGAAATTACATAGAGCAAAGCGCTTGGATTCCTGAATTTTACATTTCCTTTGCTCTCTGATCACTCCTCTCTCACTCTTCTCTTGCACCTATTCCACACTCTTCTCACACCTATTCATGCATATATATATATATATATATATATATATATATATATATATATATATATATATATATATATATACCTAAAAGCGGTTCTTCTAGTCTTTTATTAGCTTCCTGTTTGAACCACTCTAACAAACAAATGCTACCCTATCCTCATGATCTAATCTATTTGGCTTAATCTCCTCGCAGGGGGAAACCAATTTCTATTTTATTCCTAATTAATTTAGAAAATCAAAACAGACTAACTCTTCCCATTTAAAAATAAATAAAGTATTAATAATAAATGTTTCTCCACCTCTTGTTAGCCACAACATGTGAACACACAATCACAATGCTGGCTAAATCTGGATTATCTTGCATCAGACTCCCAGAGAAGAAAATATTTATCCATCAATGTTTTAGGATCTACATTAAACTTCTGTAACTCTACTGCTATCATCCAACTGGAAGCTTCTACTGGGTGTCCTTTCCATCTGACTAGATACTGATAATAGGTTTGTCCTCTGGTATTTTCTGCTGCTCTTTTCTCTAGAATGGCTTCCACTTATTTCTTTGTTGTCTTTGGAATCTATTCCTTCCAATTCAAATTTTTGTCCTCCTCTTCTGTAGATTATTCTTGTAGTTCTTTCTCTGGTCCTTTGTACAGGTACAATTATGCAATATTAACTATGGGTGATATCCCAATTCGTGCTAGTAATTCAATCTCATATGAATTTGAGGAAAACTTCCTCAAAATTCTACATGGCCCTGTATTTTTCATTTTTAGTTTGTTATAAGTCCTAATTGAAAAAATATCCTTCCTTAGATATACCATGACTAAATAATCTACTTGAAACTCCCTTTTAGTCTTCTTCATATCAACTCTTTGTTTATACTTTTGGGTGTTTTTCTGTAAACTATGCTTGACATATTCGTGCAACTTCTGTATCTCTTCTACAAATTCTTCAGATTTTGCACTCCTTGTCTCTTGTTTGCTGAAATCTCTAAGTTCATACACCACTCTTGGATGCATCCCAAAAACAATATGAAATGGACTCATTCCAATGCTCCAATTAGGAGTATAATTATAGGAAAATTCAACTTTAGAAAGTTCTAATTCCCATTTCTTTGGATTTTTGTAAACCAAACTCAATATATTTCCCAGGCTCATGTTCACCACTTCAGTTTGTCCATCCATTTGAGGATGATAGTCTAAACTGAAACTGAATATTGTACCTAGCTTCTTACATAGATTTCTCTAGAAGTGTCCTATGAACTTTGTATCCATGTCTGTAACAATACTCACATGTAGTTCATGTAATCTTATAACTTTAGAGAAAAAAACATTGGCAATGTGAGTTGCATCACTAGTTTTATTAAAAGCAATAAAATGATCCATTTTAGAAAACCTATATACGACAACATAGATAGAATCATGTCCTCTTTGAGTCTTTGGAAAACCCAAAACAAAATCCATGCTGACAGCATCCCAAGGTATATTGGGTATCGGCAATGGCTAATATAACCCGGTGTTTTGGCTTCTTCCTTTCGCATGTTGAAAAATCTTGCACTTCTCAACAAAATTTTTGATATCAGTTTTCATTTTTAGCCAATAATAAAAATCACTTACTTGAGAAAATGTTTTATCCTGTCCAAAGTGTCCAGATAGTCCTCCACTGTTTTTTTCCTTAATCAGATTTTTGCTCATGGAGCACTTAGGTATACAAATTTTATTATTCCTGAACAACAATCCTCCTTGAATCAGGTAGTCCAACCACTGGCTTCTATTATGAATCACTATATTCTTAAAATATTCATATATTTCTTTCAAATATTGCGAAATGTGTGAAAATTGTGAATCATTTCGCGGCAATTTATATTGACGCGAAATGTGTGTTTTGTAGGGGGCTCCACAAAATTTTCCAGCCGACGGAGAGTTACACAATAGTTCGGCCGAACTTTTGATAAGAAGTTCGGCCGAACTATTAAGACGTTAGTTTTCATGACTCGTAAGCGGAAAACATAGTTCGGCCGAACTTGGACTAAAATTTCGGTCGAACTAATGCGTCACCAATTACGCAAAACCAGGCTCTGAAAATGGTTCTGCAACTTTGGACTGATCAAACTCCATGAAAGGTTGTTAATTATCTGTCGGAACCAAGACAAGCATTTTCAGAATTGAATCTACTTTCAGGAAATGTAACTTTTATGGAATTTCGTAAACGTTTATTAATTTTAATTATTTTTCTAATAAAATGGGTGCAATCAATTTTTGAGGGTCATTGTGATTCAGTGAAATCAAAATTTTGTATCTCCCAAAATACATTGTAAAAAAAATTGGAAAAATTATGGGGCATTACATTGGTCCGTTGACTCTAATGGGTAGCTTTTAGATTTTTAGTTTATAACTTATATGTTAAGAAATTTGTTGCCACGCAAAACATATCCAAAATACGCAGTTTTTCGTATTAGACCAGTTCAAAAAATTATATTAATTATGATATGCATCCATTGGCTTTGTAAATATGAAGAAAACAAAGTAGACTCTGTCTAGATTGTTGTAACACATTTTGTTTTTTCAAAAACACAAATTTTCAATGAATACAGCATTGCGACATAACATGACTTCTTATGAATCCTTTGATTGTTAAGAAACACACACTCAAAGAAACGCTAAGTTGACATATCAAATTTGCATAAAAAAATTTCAAAAAATAAGTAATAGAAAGCTAACAAAATTTGTCACAACTTTTATTTTTATTGAAAAATGAAATTCTACACAGAAAAATTGTCATAGTTTGCAGAAAGTTGAAGAACCGAAAAAAATGAAATTTTTTTCTCAAAAAAGGGCAAAAAGTGTAACCCAGCTTCACATTTTCACCCATATGTGTCTTCCTCATACATGTCAATCATTTCTTCAAACCCCAAATTGCCAATCTTCAATTCCCACAGAACCAACTTTACTTTTCTTAAAGCATCAACAACTTTGTTTGACTTACCACTTATGTGTTTTATTACAAAGGTGAAACTCAGCAAAAACTCCACCCACTTTGCATGCTTCTGGCTCAACTTCGACTGATTATTTATGAAATGTAGTGCATAGTTATCTAAATACAACACAAATTATTTGGGCAACAAATAATGCTTCCATTTCTTCAATTCCTTCACAATAGCATAGAACTACTTATCATAGGATAAATAATTCTTCTCATCTTCGATCTATTCCAAGTCGAAATACTTATCCATTTAACTGATCCAATCCATCAACTCTTCCAAATTAAGTTTCCCCTCGTATGAAGGAATCTCCATTCTCGATTTCTCACTAACATTTGCTAATATCTTGAAAACTTTTTCTACCTCATCTTCTACCCCTTCTTATTCGTCAGAAGTTTCCTCTGTTGTGCTGACATATCCTTCATCAGGTGCTCTCCTCTGAGAAATATATACTGTCTCCATTCCTATACGAATATGTCGAATCTCATCTAGAAAAATTGCATTAGCTTCCAGTCGTCCCCGACCTATGTCGACTCCTCTCCTGGGTGGCATATCTACTCCAACCTTTGAGAACAGAACTCAACATTTGCTCTGATACCAAATGATGTAGACAAGATGAAATATAATCAGAATATGAGCGAAACTTCTTCCAGGAGGGTCCCACAATAGTATAAACCAATAAGAATCAAATATCACTTCGCAACTTATATGATTTACCTTCCTCGCAACTTTGCACTTTTAACAATTTAATAAACTTGCGATTTCACGATTTCACACTTCGCATACTTTAATATTTAAATTATTGGTTAACCCTTATTCCATGAAATCTACGTTCACATTGCATCGCATACAAAACATCACATTGCATAAAAAAAGAATTACCATGTGACGGCCTTAACACTAAACTCTAAAATTTACGATTTGTGAAATCGCTCCCGGTGTGATTTGGTCTCCGCAGTTGATATTTTTTGGATCCAATGGTCCACACTGTGTCTTTGCCGATCTACTTCGCATCACAAGTTAAATAAATTACCTTGCGAAATATTAACCATAAATACTAAAACCCGTGATTTGCAAAGTCTTTACTGGGTTGTGATACGATCCCTACCGTTGATATGTGACAGATCTAACGATCCTCGTTGCTCCTTGCATGTCTGATTGGCCTCTGATGTGTGATCAATGTGATATTCAATTCAACATAGAATTGAAAACAGATAGTTTAAAATAGATAACCAAATTAAAATACAAAACACTTGGAATTAAATCATAAATGAAATTACACAGATCCAAGCCCTTAGATGGCTAGATTTTACATTTCCTTTTCTCTCTGATCACTCCTCTCTCACTCTTCTCTCATACCTATTCCACACTCTTCTCACACCTATTCATGCATATATATATCTACCTGAAAGCAATTTTTCTCATCTTTTATTATCTTTCTGTTTGAACCACTCTAAAAAACAAATGCTACCCTATCCTCATGATTTAATCTATTTGGTTTAATCTCCTTGCAGGGAGAAACCAATTGCTATTTTATTCCTAATTAATTTAGGAAATCAAAACAGACTAACTCTTCCCATTTAAAACTAAATAAAATAGTAATAATCAATGTTTTTCCACCTCTTTTTAGCCACAACATGTGAACACAAATCACATTGCTGGCTAAATCCGGATGCTGTTGCATCAATTTCTAAAGTTGAATCCTTATTTTTGTCTATCCTTGCCTCATTGGATAGAAGTGATCCCGTCAACTCATCAGCTATTATTGTTTCCAAATCATTTCCTTCTTCTATAGCTTCCATCATGACTTCAATTAGTATATAAAGAAATGAGGACCTTCTCAACCACAGTTTTATATTTAATATGTCGACCATAAATTGTTAACTGATTTATGACAGTCATGACCCAATTCATGAATGAATCGACGTCCTTTGTCTCTTTCATCTGCAATCTCTCAAAATATCTTATAAGAATATTTACAAGTCATCTTAACCCTATGAAAACCTCATGTTGTTGTAGCTTGTTAAACACATACGAATGTAATTATTTCTAATCAGTGTTAACCATGTTATGCCAGTTGGATGCCCCTAGATTGACACCATGCAACTATTACCACGAAACTATTACTTTGATGACATAACCATTATATTAAATATGCCATTTGGTATTGTCCTATGGTAAGTACTAAGCTCTTAATATAATTTAATTTTCCACTTAACCTCCTGGCAATCGTATTCAAGTTTTCGAGAATGGTTAATCGATGCATAGGATTTGAGACACCTAGATGGACTTTCGACCGTAAATTCATTCCCGATCCAATAGTTTGGAATACTCGAGGGGTGGTTAGGTTATTCCTCCCACCCAAACCATTTTCATATCTATCACTTGTTTCTGTTGCTGCATCGCTTCTTCCTTGCAAATTTATTTACCTTTGCAGAATTCTATTTATCTTGGAGTCAATGGGAGCTTCATGGGCTATATTAGTTCATCATGTGAATCAAAATCATAGAGGGCCTTCGACCGTAGACTTGTCTCTCCACAATGGGCCCCAATTTGTCATTACAATGCTTAGATGGTAGTGGCAACACATAGGTGGCCACCTTCCAATTGTTTACTTAGGTTCTTCACTTAATTTTAAATATTTGGTGAGTTAACTCAAGCCTTTCAGTTATAGTTGTGGGTTTCAGGATTCGGTGGAAAATGCTACTCTGAAAGGTAAATCACTTCGCCATTAAAAGGCTTGTTGTAACTTCTAATGTTATTTTTTCTTTTATTCATACTTATACTTATCTTTTGCAATTTGGGCCCACACAGGTATAACCCATTACAAATAGTTTCTTAATGGGATTTCTACCTCTTTGCGAGGATTTAATACCTACTATTCTAATATGTATTTATATGTCTCCATTAATATTTGGCCTCTCCGATCCACATTCTTCTTGTTCGTTGCATGCGAAAAGAAACCCTCCTACTTGATGTCACTTACACTCCATCGAGAGCTTACATTTTTGTTCTGGTTCATGAATAAAATTTTTAGGGTTATGACCAAATGCTATTGGGTTGTAGGCTTACCCTGTTCTTTCTTGGAATACGTAGTTTCCTCTAGAAAAATTCTCACATGATTATCTCCATATTATGCTTTCTCTATTGTTAAGTTCCATAGGGTACACGATGTGGTGTAAACCCTTGATATTCCTCCATATTTGAGAACTTGTATATGGCTCAGTGCTAGAAAAATGTAATATGTCCTCAACGTTTGAAGTTTTGGTTATAGTAGAATTATTGTTTTTTCAAATCTCGCTGCAGAGGAATTATGCCTTTTAATACTTACTATGTTGCTATACTTAACTTAATTTGAGTATTTTTATGCCCATTGGGGCTTATCTTATATTTTAATTTTTATAGAAATTTCTCAGTTTCCTGAATGTATTCATTGTAGTTTTATAAATTTACTTATTGTGTTACCTACTGATTTATACAATGCATACATGCCCATTGAGGCTTTTTTCATATTCTACTTGCTATGAAAATTTCTCAATTTTTTTTAATGCATTCATTATATTACCAATGGATTTATACAATGCATGTAATAATTGATTTTGTTGGTTTTAGAGAATCACTTTTACTAATTGAGTTCTTGATTTCTATTTTCGTCATCCTTCAAATGATGTTGCCATTGTCTAACTTATATTTGGCGCATTATGAGAATCATTCCAGTGATGTATTTTCTAAGGATGACCAGACCATCCCTTAAGCGTAGTGTTATTCGGTGATAGTTTCATGTTCTGCACTTGTAACAAACTATCTATTATGGGACCCTTTCTGGAGTAGACTAATCATCCATTACCACTCCACCACGAGCACTAATTTTGCTAAATTTTTTATCTCTTTGTTCTACAATTATAACAGAGTTAGTTACATAATTTTTTTACATTTTACACCTAAATCTAGGCTTCCATATACTTCATATATATATATATAAGACTATAATTGTTATTTCAGTAAGACTGCGGCTGTTTATTTTCAACAAGACAACAACTTTTTATTTTAGTAAGGCTATAATAGTGCATTTCTATTAAGATCTGTGCTACTTATTCTCTTTTTTATAGTAATATACTATAAAAAAGAGAATAAGTAACACATATCTTAATAGAAATGCACTGTTATAGCCTTACTAAAATCAAAAGTTGTTGTCTTGTTAAAAATAAACAGTCGCAGTCTTACTGAAATAACAATTACTGTATTTTTGAAAAAATAATTAAAGTCTTACAGAAATAAAATTTATAGTATTGTTGAAAAGAAATGATCGAAGTACATGTACTATCAAAACTATTTATCTATTTTCTAAAATTCTTAATGAGGAAACTCAGCCAAATGAGCCCTCTACCCTTCCAATGAGATCGACAATCACCCCTGATTCTCCCCCCGAGCCCCTACTACTAGTAAATTTTGTAACACCTTTTGTCTGACCTCAGTGTAAACCTCAAAACCGATTCTAGGTTCAGTATTGTAGGGTATGGAGGAGATCCAACTAGTTCTAGGCCCAGCTCTAGGATGACCTACCTTGCAATTTCCAAATTTCAATCTCAGTTATAGTCTCTTCTTTCTTTTCCTTCCATTTTCTTCTGAGGGTGGAACCCCCCTCCTTCCTCCTAAGATTCCTTTTATCTCTAGGGAAGGAAAGACCAATAAACACAATTGTACAATTGTCTCGTAGTTACGTAACTACTATCAGGCCTCTTCTCCCGAGTTTCCATATCATTACAATCATATCACAAAATTTTAGATTCAAAGTTAATGGTAAAATTAAAAAGTAAAATGGCCCTTGTGAAAATGTAAAGTTGGGTTACACTTTTTTCCCTTTTTTGAGAAAAAATAATCATTTTTAGAAGTTTTTCAACTTTCTACAAGCCAAAACAATTTTTCTGTTTAGAATTTCATTTTACGATAAAAATAAAACTTGTCAAAAATTTTATTAACTTTCTATTACTTATTTTTGGATTTTTTTCATTCACATTTGATATGCCAACTTAACATTACTTTTAGTGTGTGTTCTTTAGCAATCAAAGAATTCATAAAAAGACATTTTGAAACACGTTGATGTATTTTTTGAAAACTTTGTGTTTTTGAGAAAAAAAATGTGTTACAACAATCTAGACAGAGTCTGTTTCGGTATCGTTATATTTATGAAAGCAAATGATGCATATCATAATTACTATAATTTTTTGAACCGAACCGATATGAAAAAACTGCACATTCTGAATATGTTTCGGCTTGCGTGAAGTTTCTCAACCTATTAGTTATAAACTAAAAGTCTAAAAATCACCCACTACAGACAATGGACCAATGTAATGCACCATAATTTTTCAATTTTTTTTACAGTGTATTTTAGAAGATACAAAATTTTGATTTCACTAAATCATAATGACCTTCCAAAATTGTTGCACTAATTTTATTACAAAATTAATTAAAATTAGTAAATATCTATGGAATTCCATAAAAGTTATGTTTCCTGAAAGTAGAATGAATTCTGCAAATTCTTGTCTTGGTTCCGAAATTTAATTCATAAAATTTGATGGAGTTTAACCATTCCAAAGTTGAAGAAATGTGTTTAGAGGCGAGCTGCAGCTTAGTTGAAAACGTTTTATTTCGGACGGAATTTTGTAATAGTTCACCCAAATTGTTTTTTGTCACTCTGTCCCGTTAGTTTTAACGACAAAAAATTTTGACCGAACTTTTTATAAAATTTCGTCCGAACGTATGCTCGCAAATCATGTCAATTGGAAACTTCAATGAAGCCCCTCCAAAAAAACACAAATTTCGCAAATATATAAATAGCCGAAACAAAATCATTATTTTCGCACATTTCTTCATTTGGGCTGAATTTGCAAAGGAATTTTTTTCGGCTTAATTTTCAAACGACATTTTTTGGAGGTATTTTTTTAAGGGACCTTTTTCAGAGGTTTTTTGGGCTTAATTTTCAAAGGACATTTTTTGGAAGTATTTTTTTAAAGTGACATTTTTAAGAGGTTTTTTGGGCTTAATTTTTTAAGGAAATTTTTTGGAGGTATTTTTTAAAGTGACATTTTTTAGAGTAAGTGTTTTGGGTTGAAGTATATCTTTTATAATGATTTTTTTAAGTGATTTTTTGTCTAATTTTTTAAGTGATTTTTTTTTTGCAAGACTTGGAAAGAAATATTATAAGCATCATTTCATTTTTAAAAGACACTTTTTTCACAGAATTTTTAAAGTAAGTGTTTTGGGTTGAAGTATGTCATTTGTGCAAAAAATTTAAAATGAGTTTTTTTGAAATTAAATCTTTTGTGATGCTTTTTTGAATTGATTTTTTGTCTAAATTTTTATAGTGAGTTTTTTTATAGGATTTTGAAAGAAATCTTCTGAGCTTCATACTAAATTATCATGGGAAATCAATGGAATTGCAAGAGAAAATATGATCGAACAAGAGACCTTGAGGCTCGTAGAGAACAAGAGAGAGAATATCACAAAAAAAAGAGAGAAGAATTCTAAAATATTGAAAGGGAAAATCAACCTCAAATATAAGTTGAAGAAGGTATGTAAATGTAAATATTTAAAATTTGATATTTAAAATTTAACTAGTGTATTGTGAAACTTAATTTTTATTTGATGAAATAATTTGAAAAATATTTTGCAATGTAAACAGAGAGATATATTCCTCAAATCATTGATGATGAGATAGAAAATTTTGAAAGAGAAAGTGAAAGAGATATAGAAACAATGATTGAAGATGTTGAAAATGTATTATACAATATCGTGTTAAGTGCATTATTGATATGTTCTTCAAAGATGAAAATGTGGCAGTTCAAGCCCAAATTTTGAAAAGTCTCCTTACATCAAATAAATTAAAAGAAGCTATGACTTTATTTGGTATTTGAAAATCAACAAAAGATAAAAAAAAATGAAGGAAAACGCGATACAAAATATAAATAGTGATCTAAAGTCAATTGGAAGATCTAGAAGGAAAATTGATTTAGATGCACGTAGAGCAATACAAATGGCGGCGGTTTTTATCAAATAATAAAGAGAATCATTTCATAAAATCTATGGCACAAGCATTAGGGACCTTATGAAACAATTTTCACAAATATTATAAATTTCGATTGCAAATAAATGTAAATGATGAACTCGCTTGTTGGACAATTATTTGTAGGAAACCATAGAAATATGGACTTGGAGAATATGCTAAAAAAGTAATATATGAATATTGGATGAAAAATTCACGTGTCTCACTAAAAGCAAGGGATGTGATGCGACAAATAATAGCACGAAATCAGTACTAAGAACATGCAAAACATATCTTGGACACCACTCAGATAGATTTTTTCAACAAGTTCAAAGAAGAGAATCATGAAATTAATGTCTCAATTAGTGCTTTTGTGCGAAAAAAATCATGGTATGTTAAACCTATCATTGTACGCGACACTTGTTGTTGTCGTTATCATGTCAAATTTTAGTTACATTATGACAAATTCCTTAATTTTGGTAAAACATTTTTGAAAGGTTCACCTCCTCCTTCCACTATCCATGATTTCATATTTCAAATTATATGTGCAAGAGAAAGTCATGAATTATTTCACCAAAAGAAAGGTGTTGGTGGTAAAAAAATGAGATGATTGTGAAAATTTGACTTTATTTCAAAACAAATATCGCACTGATATAAATGATTAGTCATTGTTAAACATAAAAGTGAAATGGAAGAGATGTGAATATATTCATACATGGATTGGTTCAAGTAGTACTAAAAGTACTAAAATAATTGATTTACAAGAAGAAGAAATTTTTGTGATAGATTTTTTGAGATTTTTGAGGCAGAAATTTATAAATACACTAAGAATTCCCATAGAGTTCTATGGAAGGATTTGAAATTCAAAAAATCTTGTGAATTTTTTCCACTAGGGACCATTTTTTCAATAGTTGATTTTACATAGAAATACACATTTTTTACACAAAATTAAACACAGATTGAATACTATCATTCCGACCAAGTCTCCATGCTTGTCCATATTCTATATAGACACGCTGAAAAAAAAAATGTTGATCATATAGAAATCACCAATGAAAATCGACATGTTATTAAAGAATATCACTTTTATATCAATGACGATCGTACACATGGTACATATTTTGTACAAAAATGTTTTGAAAAGATTTATGACTCCTTGAAAAGTCATGAAATAAAATTCAATGAACATTGGATATGATCAGATGGCTATGCAGATGAATTCAAATCTTCACGATCATTATTTTGTTTGTGTCATCTTCATATGATAATCCATATTAAACATTGTTGGAATTTCTTTGAGACTGGTCATGGAAAAGGAAAACATGATGGTGCAAGGGAATGTATAAAATGAGCACTTCGAAGATATCAAATGGATATATATAACTTTAATATGTACATGATCTAATTTTTATTATATTTATAATTTTAAACATTATTTATCACAATGATTATCTTTGATGGTATTTTGAATATCGTATTTATATTCTTGTTTGAATTTTCCATATAGGTTTTTTTGGCATATTGGGGTCCAAGATGTAGATAGATCAATTGGAAATGATTTTGAAACAATAAAAGGGACTCAAAAATTGCATTCAATTAAAACAAATCAGTACCAAAATGTGTTTGCATTTGATAAAAGAAAATATTCTTGTTTTTGTCATGTTTGCATAGATAACAGAGAATCCAATGATGTTTGTGAAAACAAAATGTATCCAAAATATTGGCAACATATAGAATTAAATACAAAGGGGAAAATGTCCATTGCAAACTTTGAAGAAATGCAATCAGAGGAGACTATAGTATCATCTAAAGGTGATCAAGTTCCTGATCTTGTTAGAGAAGATAAAATTTCAATTGCTTTCAAATGATAGATATCTAGAAATAGATAATAAAATCAAGTACACATGTTAAGTTTAAAGTTAAAAATTTTCATGTTAATTATGATCTAAATTTATGTAAGTTGGTTTTATTGTGCAGGAGATGTTTTCATTGTAGTTGCACCTTCTACCAACGTAGAAAATGTGAAGTATTATTTGATGCATTGCACCGAATGAAAGATGAAATTATTGGAAAACTATGATGATAAAAAGTTTATATATGACAGAGTGTCTATTATACAGAAATGTTATTTTTTCCAACAAATTCATCAAAGTTTGAATTTTTTTACTTTCAAGGCTATGAACTTGATGTCATAAGTTGTCAATATAGTCACTTGGTGTGTGCAATATGCATAAAGTTGATAGAAGTTCAATCAAAGAAAAATTTGAAAATCAAAAAATGGAAAATGTCAAAATTCGATCATGAATAGATCATTGAAGATGGAATTCCATTAGATTTTTTTTTATTGAACTACCCAACAATTTCTTCTCCTTGGATTCATCTTTTAGAACTTACAGAACTCAACTTGAAATTGTTAGCCTTTTTTGTGCATTCTTAAGTTTTACATTATTATAATATGTATGTTTTATGTTATGTACAAGTCCTTGCACAGTACATTGTTTTGGTGCATGCACATGAGTAATTTATACACATGTACATATACATTTAGGTTATCTGGTCTTAAATGATTTCACACATTCCCTGGTACAATTTATGTCATTATGTAATTATTGCAAAATGTACATGTGTATCTAGCATAGTTGATGTAATGCAAATTTTAAGTTATGATTTTTTTAGACATCTATTAAGAAAATTATAATATTCATTCTTCAATGCAAAATGTGTGGCACGTGTTTTGTAATTTCTAGTTTACTATCAACTGACATCCATAATAGCTTTTCTATGTACATTAATGAAAAATGTTGTGTATTGGATATGCTTTAATGCAATTTTAAAATTTTATGATTCTTTGACACATCTATGAACACCTATAATTTTATGATTATTTATAGATATATACATCGATATTTATTTTATATTAAAACATTATAAAAATGATTTCGAATGCAAAGTTTATGAATTAAACGAAAATTTGGTTTCATTGCTACATATTAATGATTGTTTTAAATGACACATGATCATGTGCAAAATGTACACCTAAATATCACCTTTAATAGATGTATATCTTAATTAAATATAGCATTCATACATGTTCAAATGCATTTAACATGTACCAAACATGTTTTGTAATTTGCAATTTCAATCTAGATTCATTTTAAATAGAAAATGAAAAAACAACTCAAGGTTTAAAAAAAAAAACATTTAATCTAAGATTAAATCTAAATTAACATTATAACAACATTTCATCATGTACATGTGCAAAATGTAACAACTAAATGAAAACGTACTTCATTCATTGTTACATATATTCATCAACTTAAATATGCAAAAGCATAGATACATGATTGTTTTAAATGACAGATGATCATGCAAAATGTACCTAAATATCACCTTTAATAGAAATCTACACCTAATTATATATCATTCACACATGTTAACATGCATAACATGTACCACATTTGTTTTGTAGTTTGCAATTTCAATCTAGATTCATTTTAAATAACAAGTGACAAAACAACTTGAGTTTTAAAAAAAAACACAATCTAAGATCTTCTAAGCTAACATTATATACAAACATGTGATCATGTATGAAAAATTTAACAAATAAATGCAAATGTACTTCAATCATTTTTACATATATTCATGAACTTAAATATCTAAAACCATCTATGATTGTTTCAAATGACACATGATCATGAAAAATGTACCTAAATGTCACCTTTAATAGACATCCTAATTATATAAAATTCACACATGTTCAAATGAATAACATGTACCGCGTGTTTTGTAATTTGAAATTTCCATCTAGATTCATTTTAAACAAAAAATAACAAAACAACTTGATTTTTAAAAACAAAACATATAATCTAAGATCATGTAAGTTAGTTCATTAGAACAACATGTGATCATGTATGGAAAATTTAACAACTTAATTAATTACATTTATGTACTTCAGTCATTGTTATATATTCATGATCTTAAGTATGTATTTAACCATCTATACTTGTTTTAAATTTTACATGATCATGTGAAAAATGTACACCTAAATATCACTTTTAAAATATGTATGTCCTAATTATATAACATTTATACATGTTCAAATGCATAACATGTACAACATGTGTTTTGTGATTTGAAACTTCAATCTATATTCATTTTAAATAACAAATGACAAAACAACTTGATTTTTAAAAACAAAACATATAATCTAAGATCATCTAAGTTAGTTCATTATAACAATATGTGATCATGTATGGAAAATGTAATAACTAAATTAAATGCATTTATGTACTTCAATCATTGCTACATATTCATGAACTTCAATATGTATTTAACCATATATAATTGTTTTAAATGACATATGATCATGTGCAAAATGTACCTAAATATCACCTTTAATAGAAATCCAAATTATATAACATTGCCACATGTTAAAATTTGTAACATGTACCACATGTGTTTTGTAATTTTCAATTTCAATCTAGATTCATTTTAAATAACAAGTGACAAAATAACTAATTTTAAAAATAAAATATTTAATCTAGAACGATCTAAGTTAACATTATATAACAACATGTGATCACATGCCAAATGTAACAACTATCCAAAATTTTAAATAATTCAATAAAATTAAATGTAGTTCAACTATCCAAAATGTAAAATATGTCCAAAATTTATATCATGAACAATAAAAGTAAATATATAACAATGTATTGTGTTACAAGTATCAAGTTATATAGAAAAGTAAATATGACTGCATAAATAATACTATATATATAGAAAACTAAATTTAAGACTATCTATCAAATAAGATGCCGCATGTGCATCATCAATCAAATAGAGAATCTAGAAACAATGTATTTTCCAGCAGTTTCTTGAGTCTCCTTGTGCTATCATTTGAAGAATTAGGAACCTACACAACATGTTAATATTAAACTTTAATGTTTTAAAATTTAATGAGAATGTAGAACTTCATAACAAAAACAAAATGAGCAAAAAAAAATCATGCAATACCCCACGTAGTTCCCTCTCCATTGTCCCATGTTGGTCGTCCATCAATACATCCTCCATGGTAAAGTGTACAATATACATGTACAAGTGTAAGTGTGTGTGTGTGTGCGTGTATATATATATTAAAAAATTTCAAATGAAAATGCATAAACTAATGCAATAATATTAAAAAAAAAAAGGTTAGACAACTTCTTGTTCAAACTTTTTGGATGTTCCTATCTCCATCATACACTCCATCAATAAATTTCTTGGAGAATAGAAATCATCTCCACAAACCTAAAATTCAAAAGTTTTAAAACTATAAAATAACTCAAGATCTAGATCTCATTTTTTAATGAAACTTTCACTTCAATTTATAAATTTAAAACATAAGCTAAAATTGAATACTAGTGATGATGGATTTGTTATGTCTCCTAAAAGGGAAGAAGAGGGTGGCTCCATTGCAAAAACATCGGACGAAATCAGAATCTATAAACATTTAATTATATACATACATGTGTACACAATTATTTATTTACTAAAATATGTCATCATGATACTAATATAATAATAGAATAATAATTGTACATCAACATAATGAACACTTAAAAACACCAAAATTTCCCAACATATCATCTTGATTGTGAGAACCTAAATATTCGACCATGATATTATCAAAATTTTTGTTCATCAAGAATGTTAACTACAAATGGTGAACATATGATACATTTTTGTTAGATTAACATATACAAATAAACATGTATATGTAAATTACAAATTAAATTAAAATATTCACCCTAACCATTAACACATACTGATCCCATGCCATCTTCCTCATGAATAATTAATTTCTGCCAACCACTGTGACAATGTTTTGCATATGTTCTAATCTCATCATATGTATGATACACAAAATTAGCATGTGCATTCTCTCGTGCTCTTTGTCGATTCAGACCAATATCAATTCCACCAAGTCTAGTCTGAATATTGTTTATGATGGCATCCCTTGCTTCTCAACTAATTTGAGAAGTGGCATCCATCTTTGACTACAAATTTTCCACACGAAGAGGCTGAACTACCAATGGTGGCTTGAGGAAAGGCAACTCAGCATCATGCTTAGCGCCCGTGCCCCTACGATCACATAATTGACCTTTTCCAAGTTGAAAAAATTCAGAGGGAAGGTCATTATAATTGGGTTTCATTGTAAAAAAAAATTATGCATAAAACAATTTTGCAAAATAAAGAGGAAACTCGTCGTTCCATGGTATTCTTCCATAGGCAACAAGGTGCCTATCATGCAAATGGAAATCTATATTAGGGTGTTTGAAATATTTCACCTTTAGCGTCTTTATTTTCAGCCCTTCTTTGAAATTAAACATATATTTTTCCATTTCGTTTATAACTATGTGTTTAACATCGTCCCATGTATCAAGACCCATCATTGTTTTCTTTCTTTTCATCATCACTTCTACAAAAGTATCAGTGTTTGGCCCAAGATTTTTGTAAATTTCTATAAGTGTGCTTAAAGAGTGCGTAACTATTTCTAAGATTTCTTGACTCTTAGAAGGGAGTTTCAAAAACAAAATATATTTCCTCAATTTTGAATAAATATGTTCACACTTTTGTAATGTGCATTGTTGGATGTTTGTTTCCCAAGGTAAATCAAAAATTTCAAAAGGATAAGTCGTGGTTGGTGTACAACCTTCTTCTAGAATAACGCGGTCTGCCTACTTCTTTTTCGAGCGACATTTTCACCGTCTACATCAATATATAAAATTATATATAAATAAAAAAACATGTGAAAAAATTTGTACAAATTTTTTTTTAACCATATATATATATATATATAATTTAACAAATTAATAATTGAAGAAATAATATTCAGATTGATGGCCAACTCGAGATGGTTGGGCAGAATCATGCCCACCCTGAGATGGTTTATAACTATCATGACCACCCATTGGTTGAGAACCAACACAACCACCCATTGATTGGCCACCAGGGGAATGCATACCACCACCCACATGCGATTGGAAACCACTTATTGTTTGGCCACCAGGGGAATGTGTACCACCACCACCCTCGCACAACGAGAGGGAAGATTCATAAAAAGAATATGAATTTATAATCAATTCAAAAATACGTACATACATATAAATACATACATATGATTGGTTAGATGGCGTGAACCATACCATGATTGTGTGAACCATGGCTAGGCTCCATTGATGGAGTAGATACTATTTCCTCCAAATCCTAAAAAAAAAAAATGAAATTTATTAACAATTAATTTAACTCACAAAATTGATTAAAAAATCAATTCTTTATGTATACGTACATGTACATGGGGATAAAATTATATATATTCAATAAAAAAATCAATTCCACGTGTTTGTATGGGGATAAGTTTAGATATTCAAATGTCATTTAAAACATGCACATTTAATATAAATACCATGAACATCCCCCGATCCATGATCCCCCTCTCTCGTAGAGGCATGAGATTATATTAATGTTCGCCTTGGAGAATCGTGTGCCAAATGTTCATCCTCGATTATATATATATATATATATAGACACACACACACACACACACACAGTGGACATTTACAATTATTTTAGTACACAAATGCTGAGCACAAACACAAATTATGTAAAAAACGAAACTTTCAAAGCACAAATTGATGTGTAAAACTCACTTTAAACAAAAAAAAAAATTGAATTCCTGCACATTTTAATTTTACAAAACATGAAGTTCACCAATTTTTGCTTACATGGTGGGAGAACACTTGGTATATAATTTAAAAAAACACATGGTCATTAAAAATGACACATTTATAAGTAAAAAACACACACATATCAAAGATATGTTACAATGTCCATCAATAAATTTTGAAGGAGAGCGTCTCAACACTAATTCATCTTTGAAAGATGAACCTTGAATTGGCATTGCCCCATATAATACCAATTGAACTTTGAAACATGAATCTTGAATTGGCATTTCCCCACACAATAGATCACCAGACATATTATTAACATTTGCACAAAGTGTTATACTAAAAAATTGAAATTGTCTAACAATATCATTTTCTTTCCATGCAATTGTCTTAGCCTCTCCTTCTTAACTTGGTACATGTCTTTCATCTGGTTGCACAAAACCTCAAAATTTTTGAAAACTACAATTCCATTTGATCTATACTCCCTAGTTGTTCCCAAGCCTTCTATCAATGCAATATAATATGTTTCATTGTTTGTCATTCCTCCTAGTATATTTTCCTTTGGAGGACCTTGTTAGTCACAATATTGCAAAGCACATATGTAATCACTTCTTTCCCTGGGCTGGGAGAGCAAGAAACATCTATGCATAATGTCCATTTTTCAACCATGTTTAGTGGGTTTTTTTATCCCTGAAAATATATATATATATATATATATATATATATATATATATATATGTATATATTAAATGAACATTTATTTTAAATGCCTTAAATTTTATGGTAGAAATGACATACATACATGATTTTCCCTAAATTTTATGGGAGAAATGACATGTACATGGTTAAAGTTTATGGGATAAATGACATATATCCAAAAACACTAGCAAATTCCTTAAATTTTACGAGAGAAATGACATGTACATGGTTAATTTATGGGGGAAATGACATGTACATGGTTTCCAAAACAATAGAAAATGCCTTAAAGTTTATGGGAAAAAAGAAATGACATGTACATGGTTTCCAAAACCTATCATTTTCCTTAATGTTTATTTGAAAAATTTCATGTACATGGTTAGAGTTTATGGGAGAAATGGCATGTACATGGTACCCAAAAACACAAGCAAATTCCTTAAAGCTTATGGGAGAAATGACATGTACATGTTTAAGTTTATGGTAGAAATGACATGTACATGTTTAAGCTTATGGGAGAAATGACATGTACATGATTATGGTATCCAAAAACACTAGTAAATGCCTTAAATTTTATGGGAGAAATAACATGTACATGATTAATTTTATGGGAGAAATGACATGTACATGGTTAAATTTTGTGGGAGAAATTACATGTACATGGTATCCAAAAGCACTAGCAAATGCCTTAAATTTTATGGGAGAAATGACATGTATATGGTTTCCAAAAACACTAGAAAAATCTCTACAAATTTAGCTATATAAGTTTTAGAAAGGTGATAGACATGTGAATTTCAAAGTATCCTCACATTTAGCTATAAGTTTTATAAAGGTGATAGACATGTGATTTTTAAGGAATCCTTGCATTTAGCTATAAGTTTTATAAAGGTGATAGACATGTGATTTTGAAAGCATCGTTGCTATTAAATGAGTAACAACACATCCTAGCCAATATGGTTTTAGGTGATAGTGGACCCTTATGAGGTGATAGACTTGTTAAATGAGTAAAAACACATCCTAGCCATTATGGTTGGTTAGGTGATAGTGGACCCCTATGAGGTGATAGACACATTTACTTAAAACATTTATAAAGGTGATAGACATATAATTTTGGAAAAATCCTTGTTGTGTTTTATAATTGACAGGTTTCTAAGAAATGACATGTACATGTGGTTTCCAAAAACACTAGAAAATGCCTTAAAGTTTATAGGAGAGAAGAAAAATGCCACTGGTTTGTCCTCTTTATCTCCCATTTATTTCTAATTTTTAGATGGATCATTCAAAAAATTTCCTAACTTTGAATCTCTTTATTTACTTACCTCGAGTCCAATGCATTGGATGTGTACTAATTGTTGGATTCTCATGTTGTTTTTATTTTCTATTAGTGTTGGAAACCTTCGTTCTACTTCCCATTTTACCATTTTCCAGTTACATGAAATTTAGATTCACTCTAATCCAATTAAAGGAGATGTCTCATCTTTTGGAACACTTTGCAAAATGATTGTATTCACAGATGAGTTTGACAAGTAATTTCATATATTGAAATTAACTTTGTCGAGTTTGAGCAGTAATTCTAATTTCAAATGGATTTTGAAAATGAATGGTAATTTGGGAAATAATTTCGAATGAGAGTTGATTTTGTTGTTTGGTTTTTTATATTCTCCAGTGTTAATTTCAAATGAAATTTGATTTAGAGGTGCATGAGGGCATATGAAAAATGAGATTAAGTGGATATCATATTCAACTCTGCAAAATATAAATATATGTCATTTCTTTCCTTGGCCAGGTATTAGCTCTGTTATGTATAGTACACTCTTCTTGTTACTTGTGAAACATATATGGTTTAATTTGGTGTAAATAAGATCATGTAGCCTCTCAAATGTTTTTTTAGTTGGTACTTGGAATCATGTTCTTTGGCTTACTTTTAGAGATGGTTAAAATTTAGAGGTCCATGGATGAGCATGAAAAATTAGATTAAGCAAAGAGCACATTCAACTCTGCAAAATATAAAAATATATCATTTCATTTCTTAAATATAAAAATATATTATTTCATTTCTTGAACAATTATTAGCTCTCTTATGCATATTACACTCTGGCTCAATCCGAAAAATTAGAAAAATTATATAGACTTGAGAGCTACTCCAAATGCATTTCTTTAATTGAAAAAAAAAATCATTTTTTTCTGATAAAAAATTATGTAAATACAAACAAAAAGACAAGGCCACATTTCACAGAGATTAAATAACAGGACTATACACCCAGCCTTATACAATATAGATCATATAAATTAGAAAAGAATCACTAAGATTAATTAATAAGGCTATACACCCATCCTTATACAATATAGAGTATATAAATAAGATAAGAATTTATTTGTATTTTATTTATTTCCATATATATATATATATATATATATATATATATATATATATATATATAATAAACCAAACATCGTTTACTCTTAAATCACTTTCAAAATCATTGAATCTTTAAATCCAAAGACTGTTAAGTTTAATCAGAATTCTATCTCATTGGAACACTGTTGACATTGCTATATGAAAATTTCTTGCATATTTTTTAGTTATGAATCCAAATTCTCTATGGAGTTTCAGATTATATACAAAAAATCTCGATGATTTAATGATGTATTTAAAAATGCTTCAATGCCTAAAGGAATTAATCTTACAATCAGGCCTAATGAAATGAAACAATAAAAGTAGCATATGAAAGTAAGATAAAGTTGTAAAGGACCTTAGGACAGAACAGAGAGAGCAATTGTGAGGGCATGAAAAATCTAATGAAATGAAAAAATAAAAGAAACCTATGAAAGTAAGATAAATATATAAAGGACCTTAAGACAGAACAAAGAAAGCAATTGTGAGGGCATGAAAACTCTAAGATAAGAAGGTTATACTGCACAGTTAAGAAATAAATATGCCCAAGTCTCCATTTGGAATGATAATATAGTTGAGCTGGATAAGAGGAAAAAAGAACATGATAATTTATAGGTAGAATTCCTCAGGATATTTGTACAAGCCAAGGAGCAGAAGATAGTTTCTTTTACAACTCAATTATCCCTAGGAAAGGGCCTTGAATTTGTTCAAGGAACCCACACAATAAAGAGAGATTTGAACCAATGGATAAGAGTTACAACATTCTAATTCTGTGAAAATCTATTTCAAACAGACATTCAGATCAGAAAGTTGCAATTATGTAGATTAAATAACAGGACTATACACCCAGCCTTATAAAATATAGAGCATATAAATAAGGTAAGTATCATAGTTATTAAATAACGTGACTATACACCGAGCATTATACAATATAGAGAATACAAATAAGATAAGAATCATAGAAATTAAATAACAGGAATATACACCCAACAATATACAATATAGAGAATATAAATTAGATAAAAATCTATCTTTATTTTACTTATTTTGACATATATATATAATAAGCCAAGCATCATTGACTCTTAAATCACTTTCAAAATCATTGACTTGTCAAATTGAAAGACTGCTAAGTCTAATCAGAATTTATCTCATTGAAACACTGCTGACATTGCTATACAAATTTTTTTTGCATCTTTTTTAGTTATGGATCCAAATTCTCTATGGAGCTTCAGATTATTTATGAAACATATCGATGATTTAATAATGTATTTAATGATGCTTCAATGCCTAGAGGAATTAATCTTACAATCAGGCCTAATGAAATGAAATAATAAAAGTAGGCTATGAAAGTAAGATAAGGTTGTAAAGGACCTTAAGACAGAACAAAAAAAGTAATTGTGAGGGCATGAAAACTATAATGAAATGAAAAAATAAAATAAACCTATGAAAATAAGATAAAGTTGTAAAGGACCTTAAGACATAACAGAGAAAGCAATTGTGATGGCATGAAAACTCTAATATAAGAAGGTTATACTTCCCAATTAAGAAATAAAGTTGACCAAGTCTCCATTTGGAAGGAGAATATAGTTGAGCTGGATAAGAGGAAAAAATAGCATGATAGTTTATAGGTAAAATTCCTCAAGATATTTTTACAAGCCAAGGAGTAGAAAATAGTTTCTTTTACAACTCAATTATCCCCGGTAAAAGGGCCTTGATGTTGCTCAAGGAACCCACACAATAAAGAGAGATTTGAACCAATGGATAAGAGCTACAACATACCCATTCTGTGAAAATCCATTTCAAACAAATGTTCCGTTCAGAAAGTTGCAATTCTGTAGATTAAATAACAGGACTACACACCCAACCTTAGATGATATAGAGCATATATATAGTATAAGAATCACAAATATTAAATAACAGGACTATACACCAAGCCTTATACAATATATAGCATATAAATAAGATAATAATCAATCTGTCTTTTATTTATTTTCATATATATATATATATATATATATATATATATATAAACCAAGCATCATTGACTCTTAAATCACTTTCAAAATCATTGAATCATCAAATCGAAAGACTGCTAAGTCTAATCAGAATTTTGTCTCATTGAAACACTACTCACATTGCTATATGAAAATTTCTTGCATAATGTTTTGTTATGAATCCAAATTCTCTATGGAGCTTCCAATTATATACAAAAAATCTCAAAGATTTAATGATGTACTTAATGATGCTTCAATGCCTAGAGGAATTAATCTTACAATCAAGCCTAATGAAATGAATCAATAAAAGTAGCCTATGAAAGTAAGATAAAGTTGTAAAGGACCTTAGGACAAAACACAGAAAGAAATTGTGAGGGCATGAAATATTTAATGAAATGAAACAGTAAAAGAAACCTATGAAAGTAAGATAAAGTTGTAAAGGACCTTAAGATAGAATAGAGAAAGAAATTGTGAGGGCATGAAAACTCTAAGATAAGAAGGTTATACTGCCCAGTTAAGAAATCAAGTTTCCCAAGTCTCCATTTAGAAACAGAATATAGTTGAGCTAGATAAGAGACGAAAATAAGATGATATTTTATAGGTATAATTCCTCAGGATCTATATACAATCCAAGGAGAAGAAGATAGTTTATTTTACAACTTAATTATCCCCAGGAAAATGGCCTTGAAGCTACTCAAGGAACCCGCACAATAAAGAGAGATTTTAACCAATGGATAAGAGATAAAACATACTCATTCTGTGAAAATCCCTTTCAAAAAGACGTTTAGTTCAAAATCTTGCAATTCTGTACATTTTCACAGATAGATGAAAGCCAATGAGTTGCAATTATGAATGAATATTATTCACTCCAAGATTTCAAACATTTTATGAATTATATTAATTTTGTAATGAATAGACATATTCTTTAATACCCAACATTTCACAGAGGACTGTAGCTAAATATATGTTTAGCTACATGTGCCCAAAAATTAGGTTGGGATGCTAAATAATTTCAAGGGTCTGAGGAGAACATAACTAGAATGGATTGACCAAATATAGAATGTCATTGTCACTGGGTGGTGAAAACAATAGTGAGGTGGAGCTTCTCTACATTGAAGTAGTGGGCCTCATAATATATTAGGGTGTCATAAATAGAATAAAGAAATATCTCCCTAGAAATATCTCTTACGTGTTTATATTTCTCTTTTGAAACTCAAAGTGGCATTTTCCAATCGCTTCATAGTTTGTAAATGTTACATATTAAAAATCTTGGACTTTTCTTTAGTGAAGAAATTACCCAACTGTGATGTTCTACTAAGATGACTCCTTTATAATTTTACTCTTTAATTCATTTCCATTCAGCAGCTTCAGCTTCATAAATTATGAGTTTTTTATTTTTAATATGTATTTCATTTTCATTTGCAGGAAGCCTAAACTAATCTAGTTGGGTACCTGAAATAAAATGAGTGTAAATCCTGGTATGATTTCCTAATTGAGACAAAATTCTTTGAAAGAATGTTATCCACTTCATTTTAGTTCCTGCCTTACCTTCATACCTTATTGAAACAAACTTGGATTCACATTTTCATGTTTTGGGTTGGAAATAGAAGAAAACACCTATACAATCATGGTATGTTTTTTTCATGCAGAGCCCAAAATAATAAAAAAATTGAACATGCACATTAGTGTTTTTATTGACTTAAGTATTTCCTCTTATTGTCGTAAGTTCAATCCTGGAGGTGTTGTCAGATGCCTGGGTAGCTCATCGTTCATTCAATGGGTTGTCATAAAGTCGAATCAAAGGGCCTAAACTTAAGCGGTCTCTTGGAACTTAATTAGGTTAAAGTAGATGGATGCTCTATCAAGGGACTGTCCATAAATTGACTTCCAGAATCTAGTTCCTAGTGATGTTTAGTAGATGTTATGGATGGACGTAATGGGCCTACAATTCTAATGCTTCTAAGCTAGCAATTTCATTTTGATTTGTAGACAAAATAATGATTTGCAGGAAGATTTGAAAACCATGGAATGCAATATTTTTTTGATATGTATTTCATTACCATTTGCACGCAGAATAATGATTTGAATGCAGATTTGAAAAAATAAGAATAGTTGGAACTAGGGAGACAAGGAGACAGAGCATGCCAAGGAGGTGGAGAAGAAGACGAGGTGGCAGAACAAGAACACCGAGGATGCAGAGAAGATCCCAGGAATCATAAAAAAATCCTATAAACACAACAAAAAATGAAATTAGAATCTACAAACACCTCGATTTCTTTTCTGCTTAACAATTCCTAAAGGCACCCATGCTACAACCTTCAACTCTGATACCACTTGTAACATACATTAACCATTACACAATTTATAGGATTAAAAAAAAAATTAATTACGACCCTTTTTACTTTGCACACAGTTCAAAAACAAGAAGTAAATAAAAGTACAAGTAATCTATGTGTAAGTGTCAAACATAGGCATGGTAAACACACACGAATCGGAAAGGTGAGTGTGTATATTAATATTATTCACAATTATACATATTTTTCATACATTGGGGGTGACCGTTGGATTCACATTCCAAGGTCTCTTGGGCTCCCTAAATCTCTTGAGCTTCCATGCTAACCCTAGAAGGATTAGGTATCCAACATTCCCCCCTTAATCTAAAGGGGTATGTCTGAGTCCAAGAAGAGATTTGTAATACAAAATGGTAGCATTAGGTTGAATGTGCTCTCTGAAATGTTGGCAAAGGAGGTGATTTAGGGATGACCACCAACACTGGAACGCTTAGTGCAGTTCCCGGAACTCTTCCAAATCTGGAAAGAAGCTTAGATATTCTGCTTGATCTGAAAGGAGTGTATTAGTTTGTTGTGCTAAGTGTCCTTTTAGTATTAAAAACATGTACAATTTTTCTCCATTTTTTTCTGAAGGAATCAGTGTTTTAACCATGAGACATAGATGAATTTGTGAACTTTAAGCACGAAAATAAGCCTAAAAAACATTGAACAATAGTGTATAACAGAGAAATACAATCACACATAGGTTTTAAATAGTAGGCATGATGAATCAGTTCACCCCTCTTGGGATACATCTGCTGGTCCAGCTCCCAATGGCATGTCCCTCTTTGTCATTATGCTCAAAATTGCAAATTACATGTGTTTATATGCCTCTAATAGCTATTTTCTCTGCACCAATGGCTCCAAAATGCTCTTATTAGTTTAGGTAGACTCTTGTTTCACCCAAATTGGTCAAAAATTTACCTCCCAATGCATGTTTCCCAATGTCAGCTAGAAAAACTCCACCAAAAGTGGAGACTGCACTTCACTGTGACTAAATTTAGTAAAAACCCTAATTTTTAGGGTGCCACTATAGTTCTCCTTGGAAATACCATTAAGATTAATGCCAAGGTTTGGGGGGGCTGGTCACATGCCAACCCCCCCCCGCCTCGGCCTTTATCTCTACATTAATTGTTTGAAAAACTCCGCACATAATGGTGGTATGGAACCCAGAGTCAGAGTTCTAGAAATTGTTTGAAATGACCATTGTTTAACCATGGCATGTGACAACTGTTTATCAGAGCCACCGACATCAGAGTTAATGTTTATATAGCTGTTGTATTAACCTTCCAAAAACCATGCCATGTGATTGTAATGTTTTTTTACCATCGGTAGTTACGGGTTGGAAAACCGTCACATTGTAGTTTAATGTCATGACGTGACATGTGAACGCAATCATCACCGATGGTTAAGGTTTAAGCTGGCGATTAAGATTAATGTCACGGGGTTATAACATGGTTTATGTGACCACAATTTCGAGGTTGCCAGTGGGTTGGGACCACTACCGTCCCCTCCCCGCCCACCCCTCCCCCCCCCCCTCAACTGTAAAACTTATACACCATAAGTTAAAGTTGCAACTCCTTAGGTTAAGTAACAAGTGGTAGGCAAGATGGTCAGATTTCTTCGCGGGTGCTATGGAGGTCATGGGGTTGAACCCCATGGACTCTAATAGAATTTTTCTATAGCCTCCTGGGGACACGTGGCAACCTTCGAGCTTGCTACATGTTGCCCATCCAATGGCCCATTCAAAACGTACAATCTCCCATCAATGATCAGAAACACATCGCATACTAAAAAAATCAACAGCCCAGATTAAGCCACGTGGCGCGATCTAATTGGCTGTGAGAAAAGGGAATATTCCCTAGAATATGTCATCTTATGACTATACCTGCATGCTGACTAGGCATCCCAGATACAAAATTTTAGTTGATTTGGAAAATGAACAGAACGCTATATATTCCTCATATGACATCGATTTTTCAAACCGTTCATGACGCCAGAATCGCAATGGCAAGACCTTTTCGATCGCTCAGGTTTGGTGCAGTTTCGAGCACTTTAAATTTTGACCATAACACATGATATCCTAATCACACCTCCCCATTTGGAAGCTTTTAGACCCCAAAGTACTTTAATTACCAGTTCAGAAGATGAGGGTCTAGCTCCCTCACTTTTTCCACTTCCATCCATTTTTCCTTACTTGGTTTGCTACTCTTGAGCCCAATTCCAAGATAATCGACACTTCCCCTCTTAGAAGTGCATGTCCTCCTGTCAAGGATGGAATCCTCCTTGATCTTGTCTAGAAATTCTGTCAAGAAATGTTCTATATATGGCAGCTGAATTTCACTCCCTTGATCATCAATCAAAGGAGGCTCATACAAACATAAATTCTCCACATTGACAATGGAATACGTTTTCATATATGAAGGCAAATCAAGTTTAAATTCATTATTACCAAATTGCTGAATGATCTTGAATGGACCATAGAGAATGGGCTTGAGCTTTTTACCTTCTCCTTGCATCCTTTCTTTGCTTATGTGCAACCATACTTCATCTCCTTCTTGAAACTTTTGATCAACTCTATGTTTTTCATGCCTCTCCTTGTATTTTCTTTGACTCTTCTCAAGTTGTTCTTGAACTTGTTGATGAATAATCTGAATTTTCTCAATGAAATTTCAAGCCTTGTCAATATCACTATGCTCATCAATTGCAACATCCTTCTCAAAGATGAAGTCTAATGGTGATTTTGGAAAATCCCCAAAGCAAGCTTCAAAAGGTGAAGTAATTGTAGAAGATTGCTTGGCACGGTTGTAAGTGTGCTAAATGTAATGCGGTTGTTCATCCAACAACTTGGGATGTTTGTTGCAATATCCTCTCAATAGATGCGCAACGGTTATTTTCACCACCTCGATTTTGCCATCAGTTTGCAGATGAAAAGCACTACTCTTTTTCAACTTTGTGTCCACCATCTTCCAAATATTGAACCAAAAATTCCCAAAAAACCTGGAATCCTTGTCACTAACAATATAAGTTGGAAAACCAAATAAACCCATACATGTTGAAAATAAAGTTCAACAGTTTGTTCAACAAAAATGGTTTTCTTACATGGTATAAGTATACACATTTTATTGAATCTATCCACAACTACATAAAGATAATCATGTTGTTTTCTTGACATAGGTAGACCTCCAACAAAGTCCAAGGAGACTCTCTCCCATGGCCTTCATGGTACTGTTATTGGCATGTACAACCCAAGCTTCCTATTGCTAGGCTTGCTTGTTGCACACATAGAACATCCTCTTATAAAACTTGACACACTATCTATCATGCGAGGCCAATAGAAATACCTCTGTAGATGTGCCACTTCTTTGCTGCATATGAGTATATTATCTAAGTACACAATCACAAAGTCATCAAGAAATGGACGCAAAACATTATCCATAACACACATGAAAGTCAACGGTCCATTACACAAACCAAACGACATAACCAACCAATCAAATATTCCTTGTTTGGTTTTCAATGCAACCTTCCATATGTCACTCTCTGCAATTATTACTTGATGATATCCACTTCGTAAGTCTAACTTAGTGAAAAACTTTTCTTCTTTCAGCTGATCTAGAAAATCATCTATTCTTGGGAGTGGGTATCGATTCTTTATTGTTATCTTGTTCAAAGCTCTGAAGTCAACACACATGCGCCAAGTCCCATATTTCTTCGGAATTAAGACTATGGGTGAACCGCATGACGAAGTTCTTCGTCTTATGAGTCCCTTGTCCAACAAGTCCTTGATTTTCCTCTTTGTTTCAGCATTCTCCATTATCGACATGTGATACATGCCAATGTTTGGAAGAGGACAATCTTGTTGTAACTTAATCTCATGTTGAATCTCCCTTTTAGGAGGAAATCATGTTGGTTCCTGAAAAATCTCATGATGTGCATCAACTACATCATATAGATTTTATTTCAACTTAGGATCACAATCTTAAAATGACTCATGATTAACATCAGCTTTATGCTTAATCATTAGAAGAGCAAAATTCTTACTTGAATTTACCAGCCTCTTTACCTATCCAGCATTTACCATTGCAATATTTGTCTTCTTGAGATGTGCTCTAACAATGTACTCCTTTCCATCTTTGAATAAATGGAATTTGTTCTCATGGCGATGGAATGTTGCTTTCTTGTCATACAAGTAAGGACTTCCCAACACAATACCTGTAATATCCAGCGGAACCACATCTAATTCAACTGTGTCAACAAAATGTGTAGTTATTGCAAAATGCAATATGCACTTCTTTGAAACCTACAAATTTGCATCCTTACAAATCCACCCAGGTGGGTATGGTTTTGGATGTGAAATGGTCTCAAGATTAAGTTTCTTGACCAAGTCTTCATAATTTTTCTTGTGACCCACTGTCAAACAATGTATCGATATTGGTATGTTTGGATATGACCCTCACATGGAACAGTTCAATTCTCTCTTCATCATTTGGAGCTTGTATGTGATAGTTTGAAGTACTAGTACTTGGTTTTGTTTCAATTTATTTCCCCTTCATGTTCTTCAATCCCATGGCTATAATTTTAGTTTCATCACTTGAATCCTCTCCTAAGTCATGTTGAGTTGTCGCTGTAGTTTTCCACTTCCCTTTATTATTGTTATACTTGGGTCTCTTTTCACGATGTAATTTCCAAAAAAAATTCTCTTCATGGATTTCTCTTGAAAAAATTTTACAAACCACTTTATCTCCCTCTTTCTTGATAGATGCATTCTTTTTGCCTTTTCCTTTTGAGGTCTTCTCTTTTTTTTCCCCTTAAAAGGTTTTTTTTACCCTCTTCAAAATTATTTTTCCCTCTATCTTCTAAATGTATGGCTTGAACACATACCTCATCTAGAATTGTAGGAAAAAACATGAGGATTGGATGTTTAAGGTAGCTATGTAAGCCCCCTATTTACTTGAGAAAAGTATCTTGACTCTGCAAATCTACCCTAATAAGAGAGCTATTCTCCTAAATTCTTGGGTGTAGTCTTGTACATTTTTTCCTTTCAATTGTCTAAAATTTTGCGAGTTCATTATGGCTTTTTTCAAGTCAGCTAATGGATAAAACTATCGTTTTATTGTAGTGATGAAATCATTCCATGATAAAATAATCTTACCATGCTTTTTGATCTCCTCCTTTGTCTTGGCTTCCCACCAAACAAGAGCTACACCTTTCATCCTCAAGGAATCTAGTTGGATTTTGGTATCATCATCATGAAGGTTTTGAATTCTAAAATAAATCTCCAATTTCCTAATCCAATTATCAATATTTTCTACATTGACTTAACCATTAAACATTGGCAATTCAAACTTAACATCAAGTTTTAGAAAAGGAATTTTACCAGTTTTCTTTGATTTGTGTGACTGGTGTATTGAAGATGAAGTAGAGGATGATGATGATGAGGGTGAGGATGGTGACTTTCCACTACCTCCAATTCATCCATTTCCCTTTTTTTATTTATCTTCATCATTGTGGCCTTCTGATGATCCTTGACCTTCCTTGTGAAGTTTGGATCCTTCTCCTTCTAGTATTTCATTCCTTTCTTGATAAATTAATTTCACCATTTCACCATTTCAGTCATGTTCCTAAACACTCTTTCTTCTTCTTTGGGATCCACCTCTTCATAGGTTTCTTCTTCTCCTGGAGGCATGCTTATTGCAGATGAACTAGGTGGTGGAGAATGTGGATATATTTCCCTCCTTTGTTTTGGCTCACTTTGAGAACCTATTGCTTCCATCAATTTTCCTTCTCCTCTCTTAAGATTGATCCTAGTAAGCATGAAAACCCTTGAAAACAGTTAACAAATATTTGCACACAAAAACACCAGAGATTAAACTCTAGCTCTAATAGCAACTTGATCTGAAAGGAGTATATTATTTTGTTGTGCTAAGCGTCCTTTCAGTATTAAAAACATGTACAATTTGTTTCCATTTGTTTTCTTAAGGAATGAATGTTTTAACCATGAAACATAGATGAATTTGTGAAATTTAAGCATGAAAATAACCCTAAAAAATAATGAATAGTAGTGTATAACAGAGAAATACAATCACACATAATTTTTACACAATAGGCATGATGAAGAATTTCACCCCTCCTAGGCTACATCTGCTGGTCCAACTCCCAATGGCATGTCCCTCTTTGAAATTATGCTCAAAATTGAAAATTACATTTATTTACAGGCCTCTAATGCCTATTTTCTCTACACCAATGGCTCCAAAGTGCTCAAATTGGTCTAGGTTGACTCTTTTTTCACCCAAATTGGTTGAAAATTGACCACCCAGTGCATTTTTCCCAATGTCAGCTAGAAAGGCTCCACCAAAAGTGGAGATTGCACTTAACTATGACTAAATTTAGTAAAATCCATAATTTTTAGGGCATCGCTCTAGTTCCCGCCAGAAATACCGTTAGGATTAATTCCAAGGTGTTGGAGGGGTGCTCACATGTCGACCCCCCGTCGTTATCTCCGCGTTAACTGTATGAAAAACTCCGCACATAATGGTGTTATGGAACCCAGAGTCGAAGTTTTGAAAACTATTTGAACTAACCATCATTTACCCCTGCCATGTGACAGGGATTTTTCAAAGCCATCGGCATTGGAGTTAACATTTATATAACCACCGGATTATCCTTCCAAAAACCATGCCATGTGATCGTATTGTTTTTTACCGCCGGTAGTTATGTGTTGGAAAACCGTTACATTGTAGTTTAATGTCATAACATGACATGTGAATGCAATTATTTTCGATGCTTAAGGTTTAAGCCACTGGTTAAGATTACTGTTACAGGGTTGTAACACAGTTCATGTGACTACAATGTCGGGGCTGCCAATGGGTTGGGAGGTCTACGACCTACGATGGTGTAAGAATGACCAAAAACTCTATAATTATTGATGAATTTCCTAGAACTCCTCCAAAACTGGCAAGAAGCTGAAGTCTTATGCTAGAGGAAGCATCCCCAATTCTTTGAAGAGGGAGAAGCTCAACCTCGCATAGATGGTTTAAGGTTGACCACCAACCAAAGGCATACTCATAGGAATTTTTGTCTCTGGATACAACTATGAATATGTAATGACAAGTTGTGGCTCATGCTCTCTTGAACTGATGTGTCTCTGACTACAACTATGAATCTGGAATGGCAAGTTATGGCTCAAGCTCACTTGATGTGGCTTTGAATCTTGTAGCTGACCGTCATTTCCCCCCTGTCAGATACAAGGTTAGATGATGGCCAAAACTCAATTGCAATATTGTTCAATACTCTTGAACAAGCTTTGACATATGACTGAAACATCTTCTTGGTTGTTGATGCCCATTACCAAGAAGCGATCCATCCAAGATGAATCTTTGTTCTTGTAGGAGGATTATTTCTAAAGAATCTATGTAAAGAATGGGTGTGATGACCAAAATTCTTTCATGGGTGAAGATCAAAACAATGATATTTCATATGGAAAACTCGGTCATAGTGTTGAAATTTTACAATCTGTTGTTGGTGTTGTGGAAGATGAGTAGAATATAGAACAACTGAAGGTGAGCTATCATGAAGAAATCCAAAGATCTGAAATTTGATGGGCGTGGATTAGTCTGGAATATGAAAGGAAACTTCCTTTTCATATCCAAGACCTTTTATATGCTTGTTATGGACAAGCTCTTCCCAAGGTTTAATGATGGTATTGGGAAGTGCGAGCTATATTTTTGCTTCTGCATTCTAATGTGTTCTTGTACTAGGCTCAATGATCTAAACAATTTCTTTTTTCTGATGGGAGTTTGTCTCAATGTTCTAAAAAAAGACAAGTTCAAAATGACAACTCTTCTCTTCAAGCTCATCTTGCTGAAGTTGAGACTCCAACTGCAAAAATTCAATGTTTTCTTGTGCATTTTGCAAACATATTTGAATGTCGGTGAGATAAACTTTATTGACTTTTAGTGTATCATAAGTACTAGAAAATATTAGAGTTTTGGGGAACTCTAATACTTCATTGATTCTAGACATTTTTTAAGTAACAAAAGAATGAGTGTAATCAATGCTTTGAATCCTCAACTATGAGAGTCTATCTTCAAATAGTTAAATATGCTTACTCATCGACAAGAAGTCCCATCACCCAATGCATTCACATTCAAAACTAGTCAATGTTAATCAATTCATCAAGTGAACCAGCTTGCACGGTCATTCAATTCTATATAGGAACCATAACCAACATACCATCCATCAAAATAACACTTTAAATTCATGCTTGATTAGAAACATATAGAGAATAACTGAAGTAGACACAAGAGACAACTATGGTGATCCCAATATTATCGCTTACTTTTCATTCCATGTTTTGCATTTCCCTAAATTCATACAATATACACGTTATGTACATCCATCCCATGCTTTACCAGTCACTCTCCCACAACTAGGCAATGTGCAATCAGGTGTTGTTGTGGATTGTATTATGTGGTATTAAAGCAAATGATGATGGAATTGTGTCGAGGGAGGAGTGTCGAGAAGCATATGTGAGAGTGAATGGAAGAGCAAAGGTATATGGGTCAATGTATGAGGAGTTAGTGGTATGTGTTAACAGTGGTATAGTGTATGGAGGAGGGGTGTGTTATATACAGGAATTTGTGTTTTTCACAATGCCAACATATCAATGTCACACCAGGCTAGTGTTACATGCAATGAACAGGCCACAGTCAGATTTGATTTGGTTGGCTTCTCGTAAAATGTTGAATACTGTATGTTCAAACTGGTGTCGAGTGAGTTGAGGAATGGATGGGTGCCACAGGAGAAATAGATATCAGGGACTGTCAAGGTGAGGACTATGGAGAGGTGCTACCGGTGGCTGAGTATGAGGATCTGAGGTTGATATTATGGAGGGTTTGAATGAAAGGCGATGAGAGGATCTAAGAGGAGGAGTAGTGCATTAATGCACTACCCAGGAGAAGCGAAGGAGTCAGGCCTATATCGATTAGAGGAAACAAATAGGAGGCATATGGAGAAGGAGCACCGTAGAGACAAGAAAAAAAATGGTATAGAGACTATAAGGTTGAGCAAGAAGTAGCTCTCTACAGAGGCTGACAAAATTTTATGGAGGCGTGGTGCTATGGAAGCACAATTGGGTGTCTCTGAGTAAATGAGGGAGTCACAAGGAGGAAGATCCCATGAAGGAGTCAACATGGTGGACGATTGAGTAGATAGGATGTTTGTATGTCTAGGAGTAACATTGTACGAAGTCATTGTCTTTATACCAAGTGCGGGCTACAAAAAGTGCTTGACTGTCGAGGGAGAGCATTGAGAATAATTCCATAATTATGTGAATATTGCAGGAATATGGTAGAGGCAGTTTTGTAGAATGGATGAAGTTAGAATGGCAAGGAAGTACTAACTTTGGGCCTGTGCTCTGATACCATGTCAAACACATCCATGGTAAGCACACATGAATAGGAAAGATAAGCGTGTTTATTAATATTATTCACAATGATACATATTTATCATACATTTAGGGTGAACGTTGGATTCACATTCCAAGGTCTCTTGGAATACCTAAGTCTCCTGAGCTTCTACACTAACCCTCGAAGGTTTAGGTATCCAACAACAAGATATTAATATTAACATTAGAACTATCTAGTTGTGACCAGATATAATTTTCATAACTCTTATAAGAGTATTTACAAGTCATGTTGAACCTTATAAAACCCTCACATTGTTGTAGCTTGTTAAACACATACTAATGCAATTACTGCTACTTGGTTGTAACCATGCTATTCCATTTGGATGCCACTAGCTTGGCACCTCACAACTATTACTTTGCTAACATAACCATTACATTAAATATTCCATTTCTTATTTTGTTATGGTAAGTACCATTCTCTTAATACAATTTAATTTTTGTCTTAACCTCTTGGCAGTCGTATTTGGGTTTTCGAGAATGGTTAATCGGTGCATAGGATTTGAGACCTTTTGATGGAATTTCGACCATAGATTCAATCCTAATCCAATGGTTTGGATTACTCAAGGGGTAGTTAGGGTGTTACCCCCACCCAAACCCTCGTCCTATCTGTTACTTGTTTCTGGTGCTGCATCATTTCTTCTTTGCAAATTTCTTTAACTTTCTAAAATTATCTTTCTCCTGGAGTTAGTAGCTGCTTCATGGACTGTATTAGTTCATCATGCTGCTCACAATCACAGAGGGCCTTCGACTATAGACTTGTCTCTCCACGTCAAAACACATTTTTTCATTACAACGCTCATACAACAATGGAAACACATAGGTGGGTACCTTCTAATGGTTTAGTTACCTTATTTACTTAATTTGAAGTATTTGGTGGGTTAACTCAAATCTTTCGGTTATAGCTATAGGGTTCAGAATTCGGTGAAAAACCATACTCTAACAAGTAAATCCCTTCGTCATTACAAGGACTATTGTAACTTCTAGTTTTATTTTCTCTTTTATTCATACTTATGCTTATCGTTTGCAATTTGGTCCTGCATAGGTATAACACATTACCAAGACTTTCTTAATGGAATTTCTACTTCTTCATGAGGGTTTAATACCTACTCTTCTAGTGGGTATTTATATGTCTCCATCAAGATTTTTCCTCTTTGGCCCACATTTGGCTTGTCCACTGCATGCAAAAAGAAACCCCCCTATTTTATATCATTTACGCTCCATTAAGAGATTATATTATTGTTCTAGTTCATGAATAGAATTCCATGGTTATGACCAAATGCTATTGGGTTGTAGGCTTACCCCATGTAGTTTCCTCTAGTAAAACGTTTATAGGAGTATCTCCAACTTATGGTTTCTTTGTTGTTAGGCTCCACAAGGTACACGATGTGGTGTAAACCCTTGATATTCCTCCATATTTGAAAAATTGTATATTTCTCGATGCTAGAAAAATGTAATATGTCCTACATGTTTGATGTTTTGGTTATAGTAGAATTATTATTTTTTCAAATCTTGCTGCAAAGCAGATTGTGCACTTTAATACTTAGCTTTGTTGCTATACTTAACTTAATTTGAGTACTTTTATGCCCATTGGGGCTTCTCTCATATTTTACTTATTATAGAAATTTCTCAGTTTCCTGAATGTATTCATTGTAGTTTTCTAAATGTAGTCATTATATTACCTATGGATTTATATAATGCATATACGCCCATTAGGGATTTTGTCATATTTGACTTTCTATGACAATTTCTCAGTTTTTTTGAATGTATTCATTATATTACCTACGGATTTATACAATGCATTTAATAATTGATTTTGCTGGTTTTAGATAATAACTTTTATTAATAGAGCTCCTAGTTTCTATTTTCTTCATCCTTATATTCAGATGATTTTTCCATTGTCTGATTTATGTTTAGCACATTCTGATAATTAGTACAATGATGTATTTACTAAGGATGACCAGACCATCCATTCAGCATAGTGTTAGTCCATGATAGTTTCATGTTCTACACTTATAACAGACTGTCTATTCTGGGACCCTTCCCGGAGTAGACTAACCATCCATTACCACTCCACCACAGGCACTAATTTTGCTAAAGTTTCTTTGTGTTTGTTCTACAATTCTAACAGAGTCAGTTACATATAAATTTTATATTTTACACCTAAAACTAGGCTTCCATAGACTATATATATATATATATATATATATATATATATATATATATATATATATATATATATATATATATATATATATATATATATATATAAGGGAATAAGTAGCACAAATATTAACAGAAATGCACTATCACAACTTTACTGAAATAAACAGTTGTAGTCTTGCTAAAAATAAACAGTTGCAATTTTACTGAAATAAAAATTATAGTCTTACTGAAAAAAAAATTACAGTCTTACTGAAACAACAGTTACAGTCTTGCTGAAATAAGCAGTCACAGTACTTCTACTATCACAACTATTTATCTATTTGCTAAAAAGCTTGACTAGGAAACTTAGCGAGAAGATCCCTCCGCCCTTCCAATGATATCGAAAATCACGTCCCATTCTCCCCCCGTGCCCCTACTACCAGCACAGACTGTGACACCTTTTGTTTCACCTCCTTGCATACCTCAAAACCTATTCCAGGCTCAGTGTTTCAGGGATTGGAGGAAATCCCATTGGTTCTAGGCCGAGCTCTAAGATGACCTCCCTTGCAATTTCCAAATTGCAATCTCAATTCTTGTCTCTTTTTCTTTTCCTTCCATTTTCTTCTAAGGGTGGAACCACCCTTCTTCCTCCTGAGATTCCTTTTATCTCTAGGGAAGGAAAGAATAAGAAACACAACTGTCCAACTATCTAGTAATTAGGTAACTACTATCAAGCCTCTTCTCCTTAGTTTCCATATCATTAAAATCATATCACAAAATCACTTGGCTACCCAAGCTGAGAGTTTTAGATTCCAAGTTAATCATAAAAATAAAAAGTAAAAAAATAACTTACTTTAACATGATAATTTCTGAAAGTGTTAATACCTTTTTTAGCCACCAATATAATTTTTTTTTTTAAATTTAATCATAGATAGAAAATTATATTTTAAATTTCTTAGTTACAATTATAACTAACTCTCCCCATTACTTTTAAGTAACTCTCTCAAATATTCTTTACTTTATTTTTATTCTTTTAATATAAATTAATACTTATATAAATAATTTTCTTTAAAACTTTCAATAAATTTAAATGTTAGAGAGACTGTGTTGGAATATGTAATTCCTACTTCTCTGTGGTTGTAAATCTCTATATAAGGAGTCTGTTCCTACATTATAGGAGATAGATAGAACTATATTTATTCCTAGTTTAGTGTGTGGTTGAGAGAATCTCTCAACCATATTATTGTGCATCCAGGATAGATTCCCTATCTTGAGACTATCTCATGTATAAATGTGTGTAATCTCTTTGATTAATTAATATAGTTTGCAGATTGATATTTTATCTTGGTATCAAACCCTATTTGGGCCTGGGCCTAGACCTTAGCCCCTCCTGGGCTGAGGGAAACTAGAGTGTATTGTGTTTTATTTTTATTTTTTGACTGTCAATTAGTTTGGGCGTAGGTGTACTAGAGCAATGATGCGCCCATCCTCAAATGTGTAAGCAGCGTTGGTTTGCAAAGGCAGATTACCTATGTTTGTTGTGTTGTTGGGTTTGCTGCCCATCACCAATGCTCGTGATGTGATTTCTTGTGTTTAGTAAATGGCATATTGAAGATCGATTGGTGGATCTGCATGGTAGGCCTCTGGTGAATAGCTTCCACCGTGGTGGTGAACTGAGGCTACCGTGACTATGTAGCGTGGATCGGTGTTTGCTGTGTCACTAATCCTGTAAATATTGGTGCGTTGGTCCATTATTTTAGAACTGCAGCCTCATTCTCTATGATGAACAGGGTAATTCCCTTTCCCATGCCAAGAAAATTTGACAGAGATTGATTCTGCATATCCCATGTGTTGAAATTGATCTCTGGAGGAATGAAATATTCGAATGAATTTGCAGACACCGTCGCAATTGTGAAGAGCAGGTGAAAGATATGTTTAATTATATTTCCCCGATGTGTCCAAAATATGTGTCGTTGCTTGCCTACTGAAAAAGGTACATATTTGTATTTCCCCGATGAATTTTTATCTTGGAGAAGCTATGGACGGGCTTGTTGTTGTTGTTTATGATGAGCTATGTAGGGTTTGCTGCCCATCACCAGTGCTTGTGATGTGATTTCTTGTGTTTAGTAAATGGTAGATTGGAGATCGATTGGTGGATAGGCATGGTAGGCTTTTGGTGAATAACTTCCACCGTAACTGAGGCTACCGTAACTGCATAGCATGGATCGGTGTTTGCTGTGTCACTAATCCTATAAATATTGGTGCGCTGGTCCATTATTTCAGAACTGCAGCCTCATTCTCTATGATGAATAGGGTAATTCCCTTTCCCATGCCAAGAAAATTTGGCAAAGATCGATTCTGCATATCCCATGTGTTGAAATCGATCTCTGGAGGAATGAAATATTCGAATGAATTTGCAGACATCGTCGTAATTGGGAAGAGCAGGTGAAAGATCTGTTTAATTTTATTTCCCCGATGTGTCCAAAAGATGTGTCGTTGCTTGCCTACTGAAAAAGGTACATATTTGTATTTCCCCGATGAAGTTTTATCTTGGAGAAGCTATGGACAAGCTTGTTGTTGTTGTTTATGATGAGCCATGTAGGGGACGCAGGGCATCCTTCCTTCTGGAGGCCCAGAACTCTGGGCAAGTTTTCAATTATTAACTGAGAGAAGTCATTTTTTACAATCATCATAGTACGAGTATAAGACCAAGTATTTCACACAAAGGCTTGATCATTTTAGCTTCAATAATCATAATAATTCATCATTCCAATAGCGTTATCTAATAAATGACAAGTACTGGCTAGGGGCAGAACGTATGGGGCCAATCTTTTTTTATTGCGGGAATGAGGGCTACATCGATTGGTTGGTTGTTAACGCTAGATTTATGTGGGACATCGCACCTCAGTTCGGAGCTCTGCTCGTCTTTCCATAACATTGCTACTATGGAGATTCTATGCCCTATGGTATTTAGAGTGTGGCCTACAAGGATGGAGATTCATTATTTTATCTCACAGTTGAGCAAGCACTGGCTGATCTTACAACTTTGATAGTAGACCTTAAAAAAAAAATTCCTATCTGTTGAGGCTTGTCCAGTTGTCTTGTTTAGTGATTGTTATGGTGGAATTTTAGCTTCTTGGATGACGTTGAAATATCCACATATTGCAATAGGTGCCCTGGCTTCATCTGCTCCCATATTGTAGTTTCAAGACATTGTACCATCTGATATATTCTACATTCTTGTTTCCAATGATTTCAAGTGGGAAAGTGAGAACTGTTTCAAGGTGATACAACAATCATGGAAGGCATTGGAGACTTATGGTGAAAGAGATGAAAGGTTACAAAATCTTAGCAAGAAGTTTCGCATGTGTAGGGATCTCCAAAGCACAGACGAAGTATAAGACTGGTTAAGCTCAACATACAATAACCTTGCTATAGTGGACTATCCATATCCAGTTAGTTTCTTAATGCCTTTGCCTAGATACCCAATAAAAGAGGTCTACAAAGTGATTGATAGTTTTCCAAAGGTCACAGATGTGATGGATCGAATATTTGTGGGTGTTAGTGTTTACTACAACTATACAGGAGAAGAAAAATGTTTTGATGTCAATGATGATCCTCATGACGAGAGGGTGGACGAGGCCACTGAGAAGGTCCTAGTCTTTTCAATATGCTATCAACACAAGTGTTAGAGTGCTTGATTCCAGGACAGGAGTCAATGGTGTTGGAAACCTGAGGTGAATTTGATGGCAATACTGCATTTGCAAGAAGAGAGTGTTTTCTCTGTGGTGCTAGTGAGCACAGATTTAGACCCAAGTTGAATGATTGTGCACTTAAGATATTGCAGCCATGGTTGGTGCTTTTTCCTTGATGCATAAAATCATAGTCATATATTTTGTGCTTTTATTGTTATTTTCATACTATTTTGAAGGGATTATGTCTTCGAAGTTTGTATACATATTGAGATTCGTGACCTCAATATGTAGTCATTTTGTTAGAATTCATGACTCTAGCTAATGACAGGTAAAGCATGGAGATTCAAGACTATTATATCCATAACTCAAAATTACAAAATTTATGACATAAATATTCAAGTGAGAAAGCACTGGTGTGTTCACCTGGTGATGGTGCCAGTTATGTTGGTGTTGTGAAAGTGGCCTTGTGTAGAAAAGAGGTCGATAGTTTGCTGGGTCTTCTGCAGGTGTCAGAAGAGGTGCGGAAGCACGCAGAATTATTGGGAGGCTTCCAACTTCCTTTGTTTGGGATCAACCTGGTTTAAGGTTGAACACACTTCTAGCATGGTCTCGTGGCACAACAGTGAAGGGAGCCAAGGGCAATGTGGTGAACTGGCTGGACGTGATTATGTTTCTAGAAAGGGTAAAAATGAAACTAAAAGTTCCAACATATTTTCTTTGATGAAACAAATTGTCTTCGTGAATTATTTTTCTTTCATGTTGAGACCAGTCAACTTAACATGTAAATGCATTTATGTAAATTTGGTTAAAAGAATTAGATGTTGTATTGTTGTAACATTTAGGTTGGCAAACTATTGTCACGAGTGTGAATCTATGTTGGAATTTTCCATTCCAACAATTGACAAATTTATTTGCACAAATGATTTACTACTAGATATGATGAAGACATTGACGGTGAAAATTGCATCAAAGGATAGTGGTTGGATCTACATCAGAGTTTGGAGGAGGATGGACAATCAAGTTTGTGTGTGTTTTTTGTGAGTTTTTTGGAATAGACTCTTGATGATGAGTCACACAGTTCAATGGTAAGCAAGTCTAGGTGGTTGTTGTAGTGGTCATTGTATGTACCTAGAAACTCCAAGATTTGGAGTATGGAATGTAAGCATTGTTAAGGCATGTGTAAAGTTCATGGTAATCTCAAAACCACCTTGTAAGTACAAGTTTGTGGTTAGCCAGAAACCATCTTTTGTCACTGTAAAGTGATGGTTTGTGGTGAACCAGAAACCACATACAGGAGCCTTCATGGCTACAGGTGCCCCAGGTGCACACATGAGCTGCCACATACATGAGCCTTCATGGCTACAGGTGCCCCAAGTGCACACATGAGCTGCAATGCTCACAGGAGCTTAAATGCTCACAACAGTAAGTGGACTTTAGTAAACACCTCACTCACAAGTCTCAGATATTGTTGTTTCTGAGCACAGGAGGGTCGGCGCATTTTTTCTATCTGAAAGTCGTGTCAAAAGGCGCAATCAGTGTGAATGTTAGGGATTGTTATTTGGACGTGAATATTTGGCTTAGAAAGACGTTGACCTCTCTTTTTTGGTAGTTCTGCACATGGGATTCGCCCGTTTGTGGTGGATCTAAGTTGCAGACAGTATTGCCAGTTCTGCATATGGGATTCGCTTGTTTGTGGTTAATTTGAGTCACAGACACATTTTTTGATACAGGTACATGTATGCAGTGATAATGGTTGATAGAACCATGTATGTGAAGGACATCCTATGATACTAGCAGGTGCAACGGTTGTTACCCATGCATTCTGGTGGATGGTTGCTCTTTTATATGGACGTCGACATATCCTTCTTCTTTTTTTATGATTGACCACAACAAGATTTTGTGAATCGATATCACGTCAAGTAGTCATTAAGGGAGGGTGTTGGAATATGTAATTCCTACTTGTCTGTGGTTGTAATTCTCTATATAAGAAGTCTGTTCCTACATTATAAGAGGTAGCTAGAACTATATTTATTCCTAGTTTAGTGTGTGGTTGAGAATCTCTCAACCACATTATTGTGCGTCCAAGATAGATTTCCTATCTTGAAACTATCTCATGTATAAATTTGTGTAATCTCTTTGATTAATTAATATAGTTTGCAGATTAATATTTTACCTGACTAAACATCTCTACTCTAACTGAAAGTACCACCTTTTTGTTTTAATTCGTTTGGACGATATCTGTAACAGATTCATGAAAATGATGAAGGATAAATCCAAGGCATTATGCCACCAATGGTCAAACCACATTTATATTTTAAATGTGATTGTACGAACTTTTCAGAAATAAAATTAGGCCCTCCAAACTTTTTTCGCAAAAAAGTCAATTTTATATCTGCAATAGAATTAAATTTTTCCTGCAAATTTTTTTTTTTTTAACAAATTCAAAATAAAAAATAAACCTTTTGTGCAATAAAATTATTGGTCCGGTGTGTAACTTTTTGCCATAAAATCAAATTTCATTTTCACCTTGTAAACTAACCCAATCCCGTGGGGACTACACAAAGCTACTCGTGCTTCCGTGATTGCATGCTTTAGTAAACATTCTTTTCATGTTCATGTGTTCAATTTTTTTTATGCTATTCTAAGGTTAAATGCTTTTCCTATTTTTTAAGCTTCTACTATGTTCTTTTCAATCTTTAACAAGTGTTGCGTGAAGACGGTTGTCCCTGCCGTACACCCCTAATATGCCCCAGTCATGAAAAATGAAATTTAAAAGTTTTTTTTGGACTTAAGGATTGGTGGGCCGCAAGATAAATCATTATCATCAGAAGTTGTAGTGGCTATTGTAACCTTGCCGTTGGAGTCGACAAAATGGAATTCCTATGGGTTTTTAAGGTCGGAAATAGAAGTTGGATTGAATTTTTCTGGTTTTTTATATGCATGCCACGTGTTTTTAACTGTTCTAATGATTATTGTCAAGCATTTTTATGCCAATAGTCCAATGTTGAAATTGCCTTCAATAATATTCAAATCATCGGTTCTCAAAAGATATGGCGAAGGAATAATGGGAGTGAATTTCTGATTAATTAGAAATTATTAAATTATTGTATTATATATATATATATATATATATATATATATATATATATATATATATAAAAGTGTGTTTCGAAGGCCAAGCAAGATATTTGGGTGTTCTGCAAAGGAAAGATAGAGATTCATCCCAAAAAGAACAACTGACATGTATACAACAACCAAGTTTGAGCACTCGCTTGTTCAAATCCGATTTATGAGCATTGTGTTTTTATGAATTTTAATGAGTTGATGTGTTATGTAATTTGCAGAGGTGTGAGAACAATGATATGGAAAAAATTTAGGTACAACTGGAGATTATACATAAAGCTGACGAGATCCTAGGGATACCTCACAGTCATCATGCACTCAGTTTTCTGCCTTTGCCTGTTGGGGTGGGCACAAACCGCTATCACACTTGGATTACATGGTGAATCTATACAATTGATCCATTATGTGGTAGAGTAGAAAATTGAGCAGACCTGATGCACCAGTTGTCCCATGCTCCACTCAACCCAACATGCAACGAGCATCTTATTCCATAGCTAAAATAATAAATTGATAATGAGATTTATTCCATAACTAAGAGAGTGCAGTGATAACACAATTTAGGATCTTGTTTATGGAAATGGCGCTTTGGTGTTTAAGGAAGATAACAAGTCTGAATCTGGCCACCGTATGGTTACGACCATGACACTATGGGTTTACTGTAGACAACAAATTTGAATCTGGTCATTTTTATTGCAATAAAAATAAAATCAAATAGAAGGGGCTCTCAAAGTATCCTACAATTACGTCGATGACTCTTTGGTGTTCACTGCAGATAACAAGTCTGAATCTGTCCACCATATTGTTAAGGCCATGGTGCTATGGGTTTAGTGTAGAAAACAAATTCGAATCTGGCCATTTTTATTGCAATAAAATTAAAATAAAATAGAAGGGGCTCTCAAAATATCAGAGTATCAATAGGCTACATTTTTTACCTGCATGGGAAGAATGCAAAGAACAATTCCTTGTACATTTCCAATTTCATTGGTTTGGTCAATGATAGCATCAATGTCACTGCATTGTTTGAGTTGAATCTGCACGATCACAAGGAGAAGGGAAAGCACAAGGGATAAGGGAAATTGAGATTCTGGTAAGTTATTTACTATTTATTATTGCATTTTGGATTACCTCACTTGGAATTTATGATAACAACAAGAAAACCGTCAACCAACATATTTGATAATCACACTTAATGCAGGATAGTTAATACAGGACTGGAGACAAATGAAATTGCTTCTTACATAACCTGAGATATCCCTCGAATATACCAGCGATTGTCGTGGGAGATGAACCAAAGTACCTCTCACAGAACCTCAAATATCCCAGGGCTTACCCCATAGGTCTTGTACCTCAAATATCACAGGGCTTGCCCCATACGTCTTGTAGGATGGTGTGCAATTAGTTTTTTGGAAGGCGGCACAGGTAGCTAAGGGTGTGTAATTAGTTTTTTGGAAGAGGCACCGGTAGCTAAGGCACTTCGCTGGTGAATAAACTCATATTGCAGCATAAAATGATTCAAGGAAAACAACGAAAATGGTATTGTTGTCTCACAAGGCATGGAATGGGGCCTATCTTTTGCCATCATATTTATTTGCACCTAGGATAATGACAGAGAATATGTGCAAGCCCAAAAATAGAATATAAGAAAGCTTTAGTACAAGGAATAATCAAACCATGGTAGCAATTCGTTGGCCTTAAGGCTAGTATGAAAGCTAAGAGCAGCTAGTCTAAAGTTATAACAGTTTGTGTGACATTGAAATATTTCTATCTATTCGGTAACTCTAACTATTGTGTAATTGTAACTCTAGCAACTATCGCAGATTATATTTTATACATTTATGTACATTTCCTTAAAGGAAACAAGTGATGTTTTCATTTTAAATTGAAATAAATTATGCAATAATATGACAAGGAGATTTCTAAATCCTTTTGAAATCCGTCTTACCAAACTGTTTTTTGAAACAGGTCCTGCTCTGAAACACGTCTTCTGGTGCGAAAATCTCTACAACTGAATAGATATCATTTCTCGTCTCTGCAGCTAAATAGATATGCAACTCAATAGATATCCTTGCAACTGGATATATATTCTTTCTCATCTCTACAGCTGAATAGATATATACTTTCGCCTCTGCAACTGAATATACTTTCTACTTTCTGGTGCATAATCATATGTTAATGTGAAGGATAATCATATGTTAATGTGAACGTCCCATGGTGCAACCCCCTTCACCAAGAGAGTGAAAACAACCACTAAGGCGGGGTGAGCTTTGAAGGGGCTAAATGATGAGCTTTGAAGGGGTTGAACGACAACTCAGGCAACAACCCAATGAGGTCGTTATACTGGCAGGTGAGCGAAATCGTTGAATCGTTATACTGGCAGGTGGGTGAAGGCGTTGAAGTGATGGCAGAGGTGGTAAAGGAGGTGTATTTTTTTGTTTCGAGTGTATTTTTGGTTTAAAAAGACTTTGGATAAAATAAAGTTTACCCACTTTCAAACACTGGCTCAAATAAACATTGGCTCAAATATTAGTTAAAATGGCTAAAATAACATTGGTTGACGTGAACACTGCAATAAGAAGTGGAAATTAAAACTTTGGTTAAAAGTGTGGTGAACCAAATTGCCAATTTAAAACTTTGGTTACACTTTGGTAAGGCAATGAATTTTACGGTAAAAAAAATTAATGGTTAGTCCACGCCTTAACGATCGTTAGAATCCCTAAAAAGTCTCTCAAATCTAAAACAAAGAGACACATGCTTACGTGTTCCTTAAACACATACGGACACAACCTAGCCACAGCTAGCCAATCCACGCAACCGAGGAAAACAAATCTTCACAGCCCAACCCACCGACTCAATTTGAACCAACAAGCAATTTCGAACAACACCCAATTATTGTGTGCAGCTTGCAGGCTGTTGCACCTAGCCTAGGTTTATAGTGGCAGTCAGTTGGATTTGAACCCGGGCCTTGCTCAGACAACTCTCACCAGTTACCGATTGTCCTAGATCTAAAAAAAAAACATTACGCACTATCATTTTCAAGCCAAACTCTAAAAGTACACTTCGCAAAATTTCATACCACACAACCTTCCAATTTTTTATTTTTAGCAACGACATCCCCTGGATATACATCGCCACCACGTTCATCCTTGTCGTTTACACTTTCCCTTAGAAACACTCTGCAACACGTCTACACATGTTGCCTTCCCGAAGGCAACAAGCAACACGCGCTATGTTCCCCATTTTATTTTAAAAAAATGTTATTTTCCAGTTAGAACGCACCCTCTATTCTCCGTGAAAAGACCCGTCTTTTTTCTTTGAATTGCATGTTGCATCATTCAACACTTACACCTGTTTCAAAATTTAGTTTCCTAATTTTATTTCCACGGTAATATGTGTTTGATATAAATTTAAAAATTTCGATCTTTTTCTACAAATAAATGAATTTCTTCTCTTTTTCTTTTCACGAAAAAAAAAAATATATATATATATATATATATATATATATTTAATTTTTTTTAATTTAAATTGTTTTAATTTACTCATTGCTTTTATGTATTTTTAATTGCTTTAATTTATTTTTTATCTAATTATTAATCTATCTATTTCATTTATTTAAGTGTTTTCAATCGTCTAATTTATTATTTTCATTTATCTCATTATCTCATGTTTAATTGTTTTAAATTAAGTTTAAAAAAGTTTAATTGTTTTAATTTATTTTTCATTATTTTCATTTATTTTTTATCAATTTTTTGGCCTATGCCAATTTATATTTTAATTTATGTTAATTTAATATTTTAATTTAAAATATTAAAAAATATGTATCTATCTTTTACGTTTATATTTACATTAATATTTACGTTATTTTAATATTTTAAATTAAAATTAATATTTATGCCAATTCAATATTAATTTTAATTTAAATATTAAATTAATTTAATTTCTTTATGTTCCGCCATGTTTGGCTTTGTCAAATTGAGCTGCCTATTTCGGACTATTTGCGGCGCGGACATTCGCAGGTGAAATGCGAAAAAAAAAAATTATGCTAATGATTTTTACTAAAAAAACAAACATTTCTTAACATTGAAATTTGGCCGACATCAAATATGTTTTAACAATATAAAATGATGTCTAATTCTCACATTTATGGGATGTGGGTCATTATTCTATTTTTTTTAGCCAAATAAAGTAGTTTAAAGTCTACTTCATTATAACAAAGGTTAATTTCATGATAAAGAGTACCTCTAATAAAATCATCTACTTATGAATACTTGCCTATAGGTTAATTTCATGATAAAGAGTACCTCTAATAAAATCATCTACTTATGAATACTTGCTTATATTAATTTATAGTGAAAAATAAATACAAGCCCTATTATAATTTGAAGCCATAAAAAAAAAAAATCAAGAAATAATCAAGAGTAAATATATTCTAATGTACTTCAAATATCATTATTATATTTTCTTTTAATAATTTTAGTGTAAATAGTACATTTTCATAGTTTATAAATAAATCATTCATTGAGCGATATAGTTAAAATTTGAAGCAGCCATGACAAGTTATTATGGAGCTCGCCTTGCCCGCAATTAGATGTCGTAACAACACATAGTCCACATAGTCCACATAGTCCTAATGATGAACCATACTGGTTGGTTCGAAACTTAGTGACCATGTTCCATTTCATGTGATTATTACCGAAAGAATTCTACAAATTTATATGACGGATCACAAAAGCTTAGATTCTAAAAAAAACACAAAAACTACTTATATGTAGAACATGTATCGACTTATATGTTGCTATGGAATTTGATTTGCATGCTTCTGTAGGGATGCTCCCAAGAAGGAAGGGCTTCCCTTTAGCCAATATTGTTGAACGACAAATATGAGTGGGGAGTGTAATCCCTTGGCATATATAAGCCCTAACTTTCACATGCATCTGTGCGCAGATGCAGGAAATATATGTTCAATAAGCTTGTTTGATGAAAAATAAAACACTGACCAACTAGAGGCAATTGTACTGAAGGTAACCCATATAGAGGAATTGGTTGATGTGTATGTGGATGGCACCCTTTAAAAAAAAAAAGTGACTTTAAAAAAAAAAAAAGTGACTGCTTATATTATATGGTAAACAATTACATCAAGCTTGAGACATATATTTGGCATATGGATACAAAACATGGATCATGTAATAGACATAGTACCAATCTTCAAAAAAACTGGAGGCATACACCAACATCCCATGATCATATACATAGAATACAGTCATATCATATGATTTGAGTATTATGTAAACCATAACTGTATACCACAGGTATACTTATCCAGCCCGAGAGCAATATGACCAGATCAGAAATTCAAGCCGAAACAATATAATAAATATAAAAAAACAGCAAAGTGATCCAAAAGACTCTGCAACAAAACCAATAGCATTATCCATCAACAAAAACGTATAATAGACCTAAAAGAGAAATGTATATAAACAAGCTTGCTTATATGCAGGCTCCCTTATTTGTTGGCTCACTTGCAAATGAGAGGATCATATAGTATCCAAAACAATACAAACCAAAATTGGAGAGGACACCAGAGCGTGCTCCTTCAATCTGTAGTGGTTCATATAATCTGAGATCACTCCTGGAAATGGCCATCATGAAACAAAATAAAACAAAATCCGTTAACAAGGGCGATGCCAAAACCCAATAATTGGCCTCATGGAATAGGGATTTCTTGTTGATCGATCAATTTCTTAACCCTGTAATGTGATAAATGTAACAACCAGGGGGCACATTTAATCCCCTTTTTGAAAGCTGATCCGCTCTAGTGTTGTTCTCTCGATATGCATGCAAGAGAGGAGGTTCATTTAACGTAGAAAGCAGTCCATGTACACGATCAATCCATCCCTGAAGCCCTCGTGTTTGGAATGAATCCCTCCCACATATGCCATCAATAACTATTTTTGAATCCCCATAAATATTAATGGAATGCAAACCCAGATTATGTGTCACCCATAGGCCACTCCATAAAGCAAGGAGTTACGCCTTATTTTTTGTACCCATCCCCCCATTCCAGTACATCTGGTAGTGTTCAATTTTATCCAACTTGATCCAAGCACCACAACCACATACCCCATCCGACAGAGCCCCATCAAAATATACTACTGGCAAAGAGATAGAATGAGGTCGAATACAATGAGATAGATCATTTGTAATGGGGTTTTTATGTTCTTGGCCCTGAATCCACACCATGATTGCCCCATGTATAATGGGAAAGATAATAGGCTTATCCTAAAAAATGAGTCAATTCCAAGCAAGCCATATCTCCCATAACAAATAAAAAGGAAAAGATTTGATATCCCCATTTGTGTCTCCCCATCTCTCGAAAGTGTCAAAAAAATCATCTGGTAGCCACCCAGGACCAATAATGTAATTAGAAAACAACAGCCATAACTTCCTAGTTATCTCACAAAACAGGAATAAATGTGAGGCTGACTCCTCATGATTATGGGAAAGGGGGCACCGACTTGGACCGAGGAAGTCAAACCTATTGAGTCTATCCCCTGTTAAGATCCTCCCTTTCCATGCCAGCCACGTAAATAATAAGATCTTCATGGGTATCTTCCATCGCCAATATCTTATGAAAGGAGAGACGCGCCGACCCCCCACCCCCCTCCCCAACATTCCGAAAAGAAATTGTAGTAGAGTAGATATCCTTCACCACCAAACCACCTTCCTTAGAAATGTCATCCCACACCAACATGTCTCCATCTTGGTGAGGACACATGCCCCCTCTGGAAGGCCACCAATAAATCGTTTCCAATTTTAAGAGTCCCTTTCAAGCAGCCCCAATTGATTCCTCATTTTCTAGATTAGAATTCCCTGATTCCAATAAGAAATCCCTTCAAATAAATGAAATGTCCCTTTGGGAGCTAATCTGTGAATAACCCCAACATCTAGGTGAAGATCCCTGTCAATCCCCAGGATTCTATCAGCCCCCAATAGAATAAATTGTCCATTCCTGAATCTCAAAGATAAACACAAGCCAAAACTCAGCATGATCTTCTTAAAATTTTCCCATATTGTCGATTTGACATTTGAGAGAATAACCATCCCATTGTAGATCTAAAGCAACAGGTTTCCTTCAACATATTTGATATGTATAATGTTGGACCACAAACTCTTGGAATGTATGGCTCTCCATAATGATTTTATAAGAAGATCATTTGTAAAAGTCCAGACATCCAATAAGCCCCAGCCACTGGATTCCTTTGGAGTTGATACCATTCACAACTTATATAAATGAAACTTTCTTTTGCTAGAGGCACCCGACCATAAGAAATTTGATATGACAACATTAATGCATCCAATAATCTGCTCGAGGAAGTAGAATAGGTGACCCCAATATACCATGAATTGTATGAGTACAGCTTGAATAAGCACATACAAGCTCCCTAAAGAGAGCCATCTGTAGCTCCATCTATGAACTCTATATTTGAACTTGTCGACCAACCACCTCCAGTTTGTCGACTTATACCCACATGGCTTGAGTTTGAAGCCCGGATATGTAAACCCCTCCATCAATGGCTTAATCTGGACCCCCATTAATTCAACAATAAAATTAATCTCATTAATATCCCCACTACCATGTAACATAAAATATTTACCTTTATTATTATGTAACCCCGATACCGCACCAAAATGATTAAGAAGATAGTGAAGGTAGAACCATTGATTCTACAATAGCCTGCATGATCTGAAATGATTGTATTAGTTTTGTTGTGCTAAGGGTCTTTACATTTTAAAAAAACATGTTCATAATTGGTTCATTAGTTTGCATAAGGATTAAGGAGTTTTTCCATGAATTATGGATGTAGTTTAGTGAATTAGAAGCATAAAATAATCATAAATAACACTGAATAGCAGTGTAAAATAGAGAAATAAGCCACCACATGAATTTTACACAATAGGCATGATGAAGCAGTTCACCCCTCCTGGGCTACATCTGCTGGTCCAGCTCCCAATGGCTTGTCCATATTTCATTATGCTCAAAATTTTGCTATTGCATGTAGTTACATTGTTCTAATGGTTTTTTTCTCGACACCAATGGTTTCATCATGCTCCAATTAGTAAAAAATGACTCTTCATTCACTCATAATGGTCTAAAATTTAGCCTCCTACACTTTTACCCAATATCTCCTAGGAAAACTCCGCTAAATGGGGAGATCTCCAGTTGACTAGAGTTAAATTAGGGTTGACCGCCAAATTTGGTGTGTGCGGCCTATCCGCTCCGCCTATTAATTTGTGCATTAAACATTACAGTTGGGGTGGTGGCCACATGAACACCCCTAACCATTAAGTGGCTTGATCTTAACACATCAGAATACAATTCGGAGTTAAATAGCATACATACGTGAAGCGATCAAACAATGCTCTTTATAATAGAATGAAAATAACCCAAAACATGTTACATACAGACATACTTCTTGTTGGAGGGACCCACCATATGTCAAACTGATCGCAAGCGATCGCAATCACCTACCCGCAACTTTTAACTCTTTGTGAATTCACAAAACCACAAAACTTGCGAAGTGCGCTATTGCACAAATCCGACATGTGGCTCCCCCTTGTCACATCACAGCCTTCATCCTTCTTGCATCACATCGCAACCCATTTAACATACCGTGTGAACTCTTAACGATATCTGCTATTATTTGTGAAATGTGAAATCGCAATTCATCATTCACCGTTGATCTACTGCATGATCCAACAGCTCATGTCTGTCTCCGCCAATTCATCGCATATCATTATGTCAGATTTGCGAAGTCATCACGACCGTTCATATTTCGCCCTTAGATATGCGATTTAATAGCGATCGTCCATTCCTCTCTCAGAATTCTTCTAATTATTTGTGTCTTTAGTCGATTTCTCCTCATACGACATCAATTTTTCAAACCGTTCACAGTGCCAGAATCAGGAAGATGAGAACTACGCCACCATCCTTATTTCAACCCAATCCTGTAACTTTGAATTTTGAGAAAAAATTATGAACTCTTGATCATTCCTCCCCATTGGGAAGCTTTTGGACCCCAAAAGACTTGATTACCTATTCAATAGATGAGGGTACAACTCCCTCACCTTTTCAATCTCCATCCATTTTCCTTGCTCGGTTTAGTGCCTTTGAGCCCAACTCGAAGGTAGTCAACACTTCCCCTCTTTGATGCTCTTGTCCTCCTATCAAGAATTATATATTCTTTGAGCTCATCCATAAATTCTAGTGAGAAATCTTCAATATAAGGTAGTTAAACATTACTTCCTTAATCATCGATCAAAGGAGGCTCATACAAGCGTAAGTTTTCAACATTAACAATTGAATACATTTGCATGTACAAAGGAAAATCAAGTTGGAATGCATTATTACCAACTTTTTTTATGACCTTGAAAAGACCATAGCAAATGGGTTTGAGTTTTTTACCTTCCCCTTGCATCCTTTCTTTGCTAATGTGCAACCATGCCCCATATCCCTCGTGAAACTTGTGATCAACCCGGTGTTTGTCATGCCTCTCTTTTTATTTTCTTTGACTTTTCTCAAGCTGTTCTTGAACTTGTTGATGTATCATCTGAATTTGATCAATGAACTTTCGAGCCTTATCAATATCACTATGGCCATAAATTGCAAAATCCTTCCCAAAGATGAAGTCTAATGGAAATTTTTGTAAATACCCAAAGCATACTTCAAAAGGTGAGGTTTGTGTTGAAGAGTGCTTTGCCCAGTTGTAAGTGTGTTGAATGTAATGCAGTTGTTCATCCCACAACTTAGGATGTTTTCTGCAATATCCTCTCAATAGATTCACAATTGTTATGTTTACCACTTCGGTTTGTCCACCTGTTTGTGGATGAAAAGCGGTACTCCTTTTCATTTTTGCCTCCATAATTCTCCATAGATTTGACAAAAATTTCCAATGAACGTGGAATCCTTGTCACTAACAACAGAAGTGGGAAATCCAAAATGAACCCAAACATTTTGAAAATAAATTTTAGTAGTAATGGTCTTCTTACATGGCATAAGTATACACATTTTACCAAATCTATCCACAACTACAAAAAGATAATCATGTTGCTTTCTTGACATAGGTAGACCTCCAACAGGGTCCATGGAGTCGCTCTCCCATGGCCTCGATGGTACGGATAGTGGCATGTACAATCTAAGCTTCCTATTACTAGGCTTACTTGTTGCACACATTGAACAACCTCTTATAAAACGTGACACACTATCTATCATGTGAAGCCAACAACAATACCTCTGTAGATGTGCCATTGTTTTGTTTACCCCAACTAAGTGTTTAGCAATAAGAGAAGAATGAGCTTCTCTCATGACACTTAGCCTCTCTCCTTCTAGAATACATAGCCTTCCCAAATGAAACAACAAATTTTTACGCATGTGATAATCTCTTTCTTCAACTTGATTCCCTTCACTCAAACTGGCATACACATATTTGAAATCAACGTCATGTGCATATTGTTCTATGTAACTCTAATTTACAACAGAATCATTTTTTAGTAAATTAGAAGCACTAATGATTGGTCTCAAAAGAATATCTGCAACTTCTATTGAATATACCTTTTTTGTACCTTATAGCCAAGTAAATTTTTTGAAGAAATCCCATCCATCTGAAATGTCTTAATTGCTGCAATTTTTTTTGCAACTGAAACTACTATAATGGTTGATGATCTATGTGTACAATAGTCTCTTTACCCATTAGGTAGTGTTTCCACTTCTTGACACTTTGTACCAGCACATATAGTTCTTTATCATATGTAGGATAATTAGTCACAACCCCATTAAAAGTTTTTGAATGAAAGGCGATAGGCTTACCATGCTGCAAAAGGACTGTGCCCATAGCATAGTCACTAGCATCAGTTTGTATCTTGAATGGCTGTCTCAAATTTGGTAGTAAAAGGACTAGAGCTGAACTGATCTTTTCTTTTAAAGCTTCGAAAGCTTGTTGTTTTTTGCCTCCCCATTGGAAGCCTTTATTCGCACTTTTCACTACACGCATAGGAGTTATGATGGAAGAAAAGTTAGGAATAAATTACCTCCAATATTGAGCTACACCTAAGAAACTTCTTACCTCGGTAACTATTTTGGGTGTGGGCTAATTCACAATGGCCTCCACTTTAGAAGGATCAATCCTCAATTCTCCTCCTCCTACAATATGTCCCAAATAGACCAAAGAAGTCTTTCCAAACTCACATTTTGACATCTTCAGAAACAATTTCTCTTTCTTCAAAATATCAAGCACTTTGTTTACATGCAAGACATGATCTTCTCTTGTTTTGCTGAAAATAAAAATGGCATCTAAGTACAAAATAAAAAATTCATCAAGGAATGGTCTCAAAACATTATCCATAACCCGCATAAAAGTTTCCAGTGCATTACATAAACCAAAAGGCATAACCAGCCACTCAAAGAGTCCTTGTTTGGTTTTGAATGTAGTTTTCCATATATCACTTTTTGCAATTCTTACTTGATGATATCCACTTCATAAATCTATCTTAGTGAAAAAACTTGCTTCTTTCAGCTGATCAAGCAAATCATCTATTATTGGGAGTGGGTAGCGATTTTTTACTGTATTTTTTTTCAAAGCTCGAAAATCTACACACATGCGCCAAGTCCCATATTTCTTTGGTGTTAGCACTTTGTAATTTCTGAAGCCTGAAAAAGCTTAAAGATTTCATCAAAACTTAGAAACCCCAGTCAAAATATTGTATGATTCAAGTATGTTCCAATATTGGTATTTGGGTTTTGATGGTGGACAACAGCCAGATAGAAGAAAGTTTGAATCCTCCACGTGGAGACTCCACAGTTTTCAATTGACCTAAAGACTTCAAAGGTAGAATAATCCAGATCGATGGTGAATATATAGTGACCCCACCTTCTGACTGATTGGCAATATGGATCCAACAATACAACACATGTATGCTCCAATGAACATAGACCACATTCTTGGATTCCCACAAAAAATGCCTCAGGTAAATTGGGACAGAAATTTTCCTACTTTTCAAGATGAAAAGGTTGATGATCCTTTGTTACATATCATTAAATTTCATATACACTCATGGAGGTTGAAAGTCGAATGGCGTGAGGATTTCCTCATGAAGATTTTCATGGTAACTTTAGAAGGGAAAGCAAGGGAATGCTATGAAGGCATGAGTCCTCATAGTTTGTTTTCTTTATAAAAATTCCACAAGGTATTTTATGAGAATTATAAAGAAAATTCTCAATCTTCATACAATACCTAGTAAATATTGATGAAGATTTTGGAAATTGTCATCCTGAGGATCTCTTAGAAGCAATTCATGAATTTCATGCTCAAGTTAACTATCATGATGACCAAGAGAAGTTAGTTGAGAATGAAAGAAATCAGGAAATGAAATAAGATCCACAAGATCTCTCTGGGGGGAAAAATGATAATTCATCTGCTCTTTTGTGTGAGCCTCAAGAAGACATTCAGCCTCATGATCTGTCTTCACAAGAGAAAGAAAACAATTGTTTTTCAATCCAAATAACAAAAAGACTCCCTCCTCCTTTAACTGAAGAAGAAATCAATCATATCCCAAACATGCAACCAACCTCTAAATTTTTATGCCTATTGCCAGAGAGTCCTCCTATTCATAAAAATTATGGCCTTCAAACAGAATTTAGCCAACTTAGTCAAGATATACCAGGTTTTCTTGAGGACAACATAGTGGTATATTATAAGGATGCCATGTCAGATGACCATGAAAAATATGTAGATATTCTCTTTTAGAAGGATCTTGAGCATGAAAAAGTGGAACAAGGAGAAGCCCTAGATGAAGTCTTTTATTTAAATCCTGAAGGCCCAGTATTGTTCCAAGATCCTTTTGTTTTTTTCTTAGAATCATATAAAGAAGGAGTATGCCATGCCAGGAATGGTTTTTTGCAGAGTTTAAGGAAAAGTTGGAGCACTGTTGTCCACAAGCAAGTAAGATGGGAGTGGCCCTTTTGTTTTTCCAGCTTACTCAAAGAAGTGAACAAGAATCAATCATGTAATAATTTTCTTGATTGGTTGCATTGGAGCAAGGAGATCACTTAGTGTATATATCATATCCAATTTAGATTAGGGTAGGTAGGTATAAAAATAAGCTCAACACTCTAAGCATGTTTCCAGTTTTAGTTTCAGTTTTCTTTCTGGTTTCAGTTCAAGTGTGTCCCAGACTACAGATTGAAGAGAGTGTTGATTTCAGCTTAAAGATTTTTTCAGCCATAGAGATTTTAGCAGATCAAGTTGTATAGTGGGATCAACCCAGTGGATCAAGCTACTATTCAACGGTGTTCTTGACACCTCCTGAAGGAGTTGCCATCCCTAGTTGTAGCCACTGTTATACTCCTGTAATTTTTACAGTATCACTAGGTGACTGCCCATTCCTCATATTTTTCATGTTGAAAATAATATTCCATGACTATTATTTATTTTAAGAAAATAAAGGGAATCACTAAGTGTAGAGAGCTTCAATGGAAATCAATTTACATCTCCATCTGGAAGAAGGAAGAAGGTGTTGGCTGATAGTGTGTGATGGCGATCCACTTCATTTCACCTGTCATTCCATTTCATCCACCCTCTTTTCCCTCTCATTTCCTCCATATTCTCCCATGCTCTGAAAATCCTTTTTAACTCAAAACCCACATACATAACCTTTTTTGACTTACCTCCTCATGAAACCCACTTGTGTTGAAAAAATCCAATAAAAGTCTAAGTTTTTCTCGCATTTCGTAACTCAAAAGTTTCCAACTTCTCTTTGGAAATCATTACCGAAAACTTGAAAAACTATACCGATGCAATATGGGAGGACACGCCTAAACCTCTATAAATGGCCAAAATCTACAAATAAGCCTTCAGAAGGCCTTTTTCCCCAGCTTTCACCCTTTTTGCACTTGCCAACTTTTAGCGCATCGCAGACCACATTTTGCACAATTCATAACATATCCATAAGTGCCCGCAACTTTAAATTTTTAAGTTGTAATGCAATGCGATCGCATGTCACGCATCCCAAGTTTCAAAGGTTAATGCGGGAGGTAAATGTTAAAAATCCCAACATGCAATGTGTGATGCCCAATGGGGCCCGATCACACCCCGCAGATCACAAATGATAAAAGATAAGCACAAAGGTAAGTGGTAAAATCATCCAAGTGGTGCGATGTGGTGGGACCTAATCACAAATCATGCATCACAAGTTTTAAAGATTAAAGTGCTAAGGGAAAGTTAAGTTTTGTGCCATGCAAAGTGCGATGGAGGCCCAAAAGCGGAAAAAACCATTGTAATAGATTTTCTTGGTTGAAAGAAATCTCTTTTTCTAGATTCTTGTGTTATGATCTGTGGTGAAGTGCTTCTCCCATGTAATTTGTCATTCTTCTATTTTACATATTGTTTTCTTTCTTTACTGCAGATAGAAATTTTTGTGTAGGATTTACCATACGGTGCCCTACTCAGTCTTGAAATAGTATATTATGTTTTCCTCTAAGACTTGGATGCAGAATTTAGAGATGGTCTGCTTTGCATCCATGTTGAGACCTAAATGTAGAATTTGGAGATAGTTTTCTCTGCATTCCTGTTAAACCTTAACATCTTCCTCTTTTCCATTCCACAAGCTGTAAAGATCCATTGACATGGCTAGCTTGCTTGGTTGCACCTGACCTCAGTTATTCATCTATTTGAGTTTTTTTACACCTGTTTGACTCCATAGCCCAATGGCCCTCTTCTGCTGCCTCAACCATAAATTTTAAAACCAACACCTATGTACTAATAGATAGCCTAAAACCCCCCTATAAACAAATCTATATCTAACAAAGAGAAACCTCTCTGAGTCCAGGAAGGCTAGGTCCTAGACTCCAAAGTGGTTTGATGTTTCACTCTATGGTTCTGTTGGAATGTATGGACCCTATTGAAGCTGAAATTGTAAGAACTATCAGAGCTATTTAACAACTTTGAGTTGGGCATCAATAATAAAAGCACGTTCACAAGATACTCGAGCTATGTTAATGGTGACGTTCTTTCTTTCGCATAAATTTTTCTTTGTTTTTCCATACTGTACTTCAATTTCTCTTATTAAAGAGAAGATGTTTTACATTAAGATATGCTGAGAAAGCACCTTAAGTCTGTCTATTTTTGTTATCTTAATTTTTTCCTCTAAAGTATAACTAAAGAATTCTTAACTGCTCTTTATCTCTACTGAAATTTTTGTCTTAAAGGTTTTCCTTCGAAGTATAGTTAAAGAATTATTCACTGCTCTTTAGCCTTACCAAGACTAATATATTAAATGCTTCCCTTGTGAATTTTAGTTAAAGAATTCTTAACTGCTCTTTAGTTATTACTAAACGCACTGCATCCTTTCATCTCATATTCACACTGCCAGTAAGATCCAGTTGACATAATTAGCTTGCCCTGTGAATTCCCTCTTGAAAAATTTGATGCACAATTTAGCCTCTTATGACTCCATAGCCCAATGGATTAAGCTTCATAACTCCGTCTCTCCCACCACCCAACCAATCAAAACCAATAGTTCTCATAATCTCTATAACTAGCCTAAAACTGGCATCACAAATCACCAAAGTTAAATCATAAATCATAAAATATAGAGAGAGCCCTCTCTGATTCTAAGAAGGCTAGGTCTTGGAATTCAAAGTGGTTTGATGTTGTCCTTTGTCATTTTCTCTTGCCAATCGTACAAATTACAGAGAGCTAGCATTTGGTATCAAGACTATGGGTGAACCGCATGGTGAGGTGCTTGGCCTTATGATACCTTTATCCAACATCTCTTTGATTTGCCTCTTTATTTTAGCATTCTCCTTTATCGACATGCGATACATATCAATGTTTGGAAGAGGACAATCCTGTTGCAACTGAATCTCATGTTGAATTTCCCTTTTTGGAGGCAATCCTATTGGATCCTGAAACATCTCATGATGCCCATTAACCACATCATATAATTCTGATTTCAACTTAGAATCACATCCCTCAAAATATTCATGATTAATATTAGCTTTTGGCTTAATCATAAGAATAAAAAAATTTTACTTGAATTTACCAGCCTATTTACCTGTCTAGCATTTACCAAAGCAATGTTTGTCTTCTTGTGGTGTGCTCTAAAAATTAACTCCTTGCCATATTTGAATAAATGATACTTGTTCTCATGGCGATAAAAGATTTCTTTCTTGTCATACAAGTAAGGACTCCCTAATAAAATACCAGTTATTTCAAGCAGAACGACATCTAATTCAACTATGTCAACAAAGCTTACAGTGATTGCAAACTTCAATATACATTTCCTTGTAACATGTAGATTTGCATCCTTACAAATCCAACCCAATGGATATGGTTTTGGATGTGGTATGGTCTCAAGGTTAAGTTTTTTGACACAAAGTCTTTAGAGATTAAGTTTTCTTGTGACCCACTGTCAAATAGTGTGTCAATCTTGGTATGCTTGGATATGACCCTCACATGAAACAATTCTATTCTTTCTTCTTCATTTGGAGTGTTTATGTGACAATTTGATGTACTGGTACTGGGTTTAGTTTCAATTTCTTTTCCCTTCATGTTCTGCAATCCCATGGATGTAATTTTAGTCTCATCACCTCAATCAAACCCTAAGTCATGTTGAGTTCTACCAGCAAATTTTTGTTTCCCTTTGTTATTGGGTTTCTTTGGCCTCAATTTTGGACGTAATTTCTAAAAATGAGTTTCATCATGTCCTTCTTTTGGACAATGTTTACAATTTTCTTTTTCTCCCTCTTTCTTCACAGATGCATTCTTTTTGTTTTTACCTTTTGGGCTCTTTTCCTTGACTTTACCCTTAAAATGTTTCTTCCTACCCTCTTCAGGAATGTTCTTCCCTCTAGCTTCTAGATGTGTGGCCTGAACACAAACTTCATCTAGATTGCTGGGGTTAAACATGAGAATATTATGTTTTAGGTATCTATGTAAGCCTCCTATGTACTTTAGCAAAGTGTCTTGGCTCTGCAAATCCACCCCTAATAAAAGAGCTCTTCTCCTAAATTTCTAGGTTTATTCTTACACATTTTGTCCCTTTAACTGCCTAAAGTTCTACCAGTTCATGATGGATTTTTGCATATGAGTTACTGGATAAAATTTTCGTTTAATAGCAGAAATAAAATCTGACCATGATAGAATAACCTTACCATGTTTCTTGATTTCCTCCCATGTCTTGGCTTCCCACCAAAAAAATTCTGCATCGTCCATTCTCAAAGAAGCTAATTGAATTTTTGTATCATCATCTTGAAGGTTTTGTATTGGTAAATAGACATCCAATTGTTGAATCCAATTATCTAGCTTGTCTGCATTTACTTCACCATTAAACATTGGAAGTTCAAACTTAACATCAAGTTTTAATAAAGGAGATTTACCAGTGCTCTTGGACTTGTGTGGCTGATGTATTGAAGAAGAGGTAGAAGATGATGATGATGATGAGGGTGAAGATGGTGGCTCTCCATTTCCTCCATTTCCCTTCTTTGAATTGTATTCATCATGTTGACCTCCTGAAGATCCTTCTCCTTCCTTTTGGAGTTTATATCCTTCTCCTTCCAGTCTCTCATTCCTTTCTTGATAAATATTTCTAACCATATCAGTCATATCAAGAAATGCTTTCCTAAACACTCTTTCTTCTTCCTTAGGGTCAACTTCATCATGAATTTCTCCTTCCTCATGAGGCATGCTTAATGGAACTTCTGCTTCTTTAGGAGGTGAACTAGGTAGTGGAGATTGTGCCAATATTGCTCTCCTTTGCTTTGGCTCCTTTTGAGACCCTCCTATTTCCACCAGTTTGTCTTCTCCCCTTTCGAGCTTGAGCCTTGTAAGCATCTAAAACTTGCAAACAGTTAAAAAATTCTTTGCACTAAACAACAGCAGAGAAAAAATCTAGCTCTGATACCATTTGATATGAAATTACAGTATTATTTTTGCTATGCTAAGGGTCTTTCAGTTTTAAAAAAATATGTGCATAATTGGTTCATTAGTTTGCATAAGGATTAAAGAGTTTTTCCATGAATTATAGATGAAATTTAGTGAATTAGAAGCATAAAATAAGCATAAATAACACTGAACAATAGTGTAAAATAGAGAAATAAGTCACAACATGAGTTTACACAGCATGCATGATGAAGCAGTTCACCCCTCCTGGGCTACATCTGCTGGTCCAACTCCTAATGGCTTGTCCATCTTTCATTATGCTAAAATTTTTATTACATGTAGTTACAGTGCTCTAATGGATGTTTTCTCTACAACAATGGCTTCAGAATGCTCCAATTAGTCAAAAATGACTCTTCATTCACTCAGAATGGTCGAACATTGAGCCTCCTACACTTTTACCCAATATCTCCTAGGAAAATTCTGCTAAATGGGGAGAACTCAAGTTAACTGGAGTTAAATTAGGGCTGACCGCCAAATTTGGCATGCCCCTATCCGCTCTACCTATTAAGCCATGGATTAAATGTTACGGTTAGGGTGGTGGCCACATGTGCACCCCCAACCTTTAAGTGGATTGACCGAAACACAACGAAATACAATTCAGAGTTAAATAACATACATACGTGAAGCAATCAAACAACGCTCTTTATAATAGAATGAAAATAACCCAAAACATGTTACATACACATGAAATTCTTGCTGGAGGGACCCACCATACGTTGAACCAATCGCAAGTGATCACAATCTCCTCCCCGCGACTTTTAACTCTTTGTGAATTCGCTAAACCACAAAACTTGCGAAGTGTGCTATTGCGCAAAGCCGACACGTGGCTCCCCCTTGTATCGCATCCTTCATCCTTCTCAGATTGCATCACAACCCATTTAACATAGCGTGCAAAATCTTAATGGTATCCGCTATTATTTGCGAAATGTGAAATCACGATTCATCATCCACTGTTGATCTGCTGCATGATCCAACGGCTCACGTCCGTCTCCCCCAATTCATCACATATCATTCTTTCAGACTTGAAAAGTCATCACGACCATTCATCTTTCACCCTTATATATGCGATTTAATAGTGACCATCTGCTCCTCTCTCGGTATTCTTCTAAGTATTTTTGTCTTTAGTCGATTGCTCCTCATATGACATCAATTTTTCGAACCATTCATGGCGCCGGCATCAGGAAGACGAGAACTATGCAACCATCCTGGTTTCAACCCAATCCTGTAAATTTGAATTTTGTGAAAAATTTATGAACTCCTGATCACTGCCAAACACAAGTAAGTCATAAAAAAAGAGAGAATGGGTTATATAGACAGTTGGAGAAAATGATAAACCTATGAAGAATCCAGCCTGTGTAGCCCTCTAGAGGAGTTTACTGAAAACATCCATGATAATAATAAATTTGAGGGGGGGAAGCTCGTAGCCTTGATGCAGGCTCAACCTTGAAGAATTTTGATGGCTTTCCATTGATAAGGACATCAAAACTGAATGATGAGACACATGCCATAATCCACCTAATGTTATGCATAGAGATCCCGACCTTTAATAGTACCAACCTAATGAAAAACCAATCAACACCATCATAAGCCTTGAAGAGATCCACCATCATAATCAATGCCTCCAATTTGCTAGAATGAATAGAGTGAATCACTTATTGTGCTGTAGTTACAACATTGTGTATAGACCTACCCTTCAGAAAACCATGTTGTTCCACTGAGATGTAATTTGACAGGAACCCCTTCAGTGGATTAGCTATAATTTTGTATGTTATCTTATATATGGTGTTGCACAGTGCGATCGACTTGTAGTCAGAGAAAATTTTTGGATTTGATGACTTCGGAATAAGTGCTAAAAAATTTGAATTCATATCCCCCCGAACATACCCTTTGATTCTAATAATTTATGTCGCCAATAAGAGGTCTTCTACCAGTAATTCATAGAAATGTATATAAAACTCAGTAGGCCACCCATCTGGCCTAGGAATCTTATCCTGGGAAAATGAATTCAAAACATCTTCAATCTCCTCTTTTGTGATCTCCTTCCTGAGGATCTTGTTTGAAGCCGAATCCATCATAACTGACATGTGGTCAAGGACCTATGCTTGACTTCTGTAATCAATCTCCTCTCCAACCTTATAAAAATAAGATTAATAATTGAATGCCTCTGCATGTATATCCTCTGTCGGTAGACTGTAGTCCCATCATTCGTCTCCATTTGCCATATTGAATTCTTGTTCCTCCTACCATTCGCCACATTATAGAAGAACATAGTGTTTGCATCCCCTTCTTTCAGCGATTGAATCCTACAACCAAGCATAAGAGATGTTATAATGTCAAGCAACCAAGTGTAAGAGATGTTATAATCTCAAGTATATGAGAGATGTTTTAATGTCAAGTATATGAGAAATGTTATAATGTATATAAAATGAGAAACTAGATCAAATAACGACAACAAAAATGAAATCTAATAAATTAAAAAATAATAAATATATTCCATTCAATTTATTATAATATAATTTTATTTTTATTTAGAAAATTAAATATATGTATAAAATTCACACTCATAAGCATAATATTTTATTACTTATAATTAATATAGATATTAAAACGTAAAAATTACAATATTTTTTTTTAATTCTATAATATATAAAATCATTACTATTCATATCACATTAAATTATCAAATTATAAAATATATCAAAGAAAAATATCTAAATAAACAATTAAATTAAAAAAAATATTAATATATATGTAATTGGAAATATTATTAATTTTTTTAATAAAATTAAAAATAATAATATTTTTAATATAATAATATGAAATTTGCATAAATATAAACAATATTGTTAAGAATTATTATATAACAAAAAAAAATATTCAAACTTTTATCCAATTATTATATATACAAAAATTACATTTTGAAAAAACTTATCCTTTCAATTTTTAATAAAATGAAAATGGAAACTAAGATCAATTTATATTAATTATAAAATCGACATACATTTTTATTAGATATTATGAAGTTATATCAATTATAAAATTGGTATACATTTTTATTAGATATTTTTAATCATTTACAAACTTTTAAAAGGAAAAAATATATTTATAAACTTGATTTAAAACATAAATCACTTTCAAATTTTAAGTGAAGTTTCGAAGGTGAAAATCAATAAATTATTCACTCAAATTGAACTTTTTATTAAAAATAGATTTTTATCTTTGCTTATCAAAATTTATTCACTCAAATTGAACTTTTTAGAAAATACATTTAAGAGAAATAAATAATTAGAACATTATGAAGAAAGCTACCAAATTACAACCCCAAAAATGCCAGGTGGGTTCACACCGTAGATAACTTAACATTTATTGTCGTCGTCACTTTCTGCCGCATCTTCTATTGATTCGCCAAATCCATGGACAACATCTACAATTTGTTCACATTTTTTCAAGAGAAAAAACTCTAATATATAAGATAAAATATCATTGTGCAAACTATATTCTATTAATCAAATACAATTACATATATACATGAGGAATTGTCTCAAGATAGGGAAGCTATCTTGGACGCACAATAAGTTGGGTGAGAGAATATCTCAACCTCACACTAAACTAGGAATTTAGGTTTAGCTAACTCCTATTGAATAGGAACAGACTCTATACATAGATAGTCACAACTGAAGACAAGTAGGAATTACATATTCCAAGACACCCCCCTAATGACTACTTGTCTCAATATCACTCTTCAAAATCTAGCTATGGTCAAACATAACAAAAAAAGATATGTCGATGTCCATATAAAGGAGCAACCATCCACCAGAATGCATGGGTACCAACCGCTACAACTACTGGTCTCATAGGATTTCCTTCACATACATGGTTCTGTCAACCATTATCACTGCATACATGTACCTGTATCTACAGATCCCCCTCCAACGTGGGTTTTATTAGATGACCCGTAACCATGCTCTTCCTTCATCGGTGAAATTTCACTGGATTTCTTCATCGGCGACCTTGCACCGGAACTCTTCATCGGCGACCTTGCACTGGATCTCTTCATCAACGACCTTGCACTAGATCTCTTCATCAGTGGGTGAATACTGGCAGGACCCTGTTTCCAGTCCACTTCACTGTTACACATGGTTTCTGGCTGACCACAAACCGACACTGCAAAATGGTTTCTTGCTGATCATGAACTTGTAGTTACAAAGTGGTTTTGAGATTACCACGAACTTTTACGGGGATACACATGCCTTACAAGGCTTACAACACAATTCCAACTCTTGGAGTTATCAGGTACATACTTTACAAAGATCACTATAGAAAACATCCTAGACTTGCTTACAATTTAAAATGTGTGACTCATAATACAACATGCTATTGAATCTATTCCAAGAAACTCATAAAAAACTCACAAACTCAAATGATGTCCATCATAATAACTGTTTCTTCTCCTTTACTTCATCTTTTGAAATTGTCTTTGGCATATTTAGTGTCATTTTCCATCAATTGTATTGGATTTCCATATTACAAATGTGTGATTTACTAGAGTAGCCAATTCCAATAAAATCACCACCCATTGAGTTGGCTAAACTCAATAAAAACGTTGGATAATCCAAAACACTTACCATAATTCCATACACATACTAGCAAATAACTTTATGAGATGAAATCGCAGAAAAAATGAACAAGGGGTTGTTTTCGTTGAACCACAAAATATCCTTTTGAGGAGAAACATCGACAAACCTTTCTCGTCGCCTATGCTGCTTTCACCATTTCCTGTACAGTGGCCAATTTACCACACTGCACTGCTTCTACATAGGCCATCAATGTGGGCACTAAACAAACTCCAAATTTGTCTGGGTCTTCCCCATTACTACCACGGGTCACTTCGGAAAAGACTTGGAAACGACTTAAAGGAATGAATTCACATGTGCATATGATGAGGCCAGAGGAAAGCTTAGATTCTAGAAACCTGCTTCTAGTGAGGATCGATCTTGACGGGTAAACCACATTCTCGCAACAATCTGTTGAGTTCCAACTTTGCATCAATGTATACAGTAACCTATATCCGCTCAAGGTCGAGTCGATGGGATATACAAAACAGGTTCGAAGTGGAACATGATGGTCACACCACAGTAGATAATGCAACATAGCGTTAGCTCGGTCAACAGATGAAAATTCAGATACACGCTATTTGCAGCTCCATCTTTTGCAGAACCTACACGTAGATGTTGTTTCTAGAAATCATCCACATTCTGGTGGACATGTGAATTCTACGATCAGATCGCTCCCATAATGCCAAGAAGCTTCTGGCACAGACTATAAAAATCCTCTGCACTAAGCATGAAAACTCAGCTCTTTCAACTGCCCAATCACACTGTAACATTTCTTCAATGTTCGCTCCATGTTATCAAATGAAGAGATTATTTGTGGGGTTCTTGTCAATATTCAATGTGGCCCCTGCAGATTCGAATTCATCCTTAGGCATGGAGAAATTGTTGGAGGAGCGGGTCATTTCCGCACTCTTCTTTATGAGCAGCAAGCCAAACAATGATCACTCATTATCATAACTCCACAATACGAATGCAGAGCACACGAAAACCAAAATGATGCATCCCACTTCACAATATTGTTAGTAGACTAGCGGTTGCAGAAAATCCCAATGGTCAAATAGTGTCTTCTCTCCAATGAAGCTGGTCAAGGGCAGAGAAGACAATGAAGTGGCGGTGCTAGGTAGATCTATGAGTAGATACACGCTCTCACTAATCACAAGGTGCAATCACACTCACTGCACCAGTCTACCCAAACCAATAGAAAAAACAAATGAAATATATTCTCTTATTTCCCTCAGCCCAGGAGGGGCCGAGGTCCAGGCCCTTATGGCTCTAATACCAAGATAAAATATCATTGTGCAAACTGTATTCTATTAATCAAATAGAGTTACATATATACATGAGGAATTGTCTCAAGATAGGGAAGCTATCTTGGACGCACAATAAATTGGTTGAGAGAATATCTCAACCTCACACCAAACTAGGAAATTAGGTTTAGTTAACTCGTATTGAATAGGAACAAACTCTATAAATAGATAGTCACAACTGAAGACAAGTAGGAATTACATATTCCAACAATATATTATTTACTAGATCAATAAGTTTACCCAAAAATGAGTCTTACATCTTCGCTATAAAAAAAAGTCCATCATTACCTTCCTTACAGAAAACCACCAGAAATAAAACTGTTTACATTTGATTGGTCGATCATGAACGAAAAAGTCATTAAAACTTCTTCTTCCATCATACATAGCTAAAAGAAGATGCACAAAAACTAGTTCCTGGAGGAAATAGGAACATTAAAGCAGTATTCATAATCCGCCATAATCCGCCCTCCATCAGGCATGATTATCTTCATCGATGAAAAAAAAAATTTGGACATATTATGATAACACATGAAAAAAGTCCTAGAAAAGCCATAGAATTTGTTCCACATAACTTCGATAGTTTTCACCGCCAACATTCACAATTTCCTTTCTAGTTGCGTCATTGCCATTGCCCGTCGTTATAGTTGGATTCACCGCATTGTTGCCCTGCCTACTCTTTATAATAAATCAAATCACATAGTTACATAACTATACCGTCCCCATACAACTATCTTTCTCATTTACTTTAGGCATCAAATAAGTATTCCATAATGGCAGAATCCATGTTGTATATTTCTTCAAATGTTATTATTAAATTAATTCGTTAATAAATTAAATTTTAACATAATCAATTTTTTTATAAATATACCGTCTTTAATAATTTTAAATCCATTTTAAAAATATAATATTATAAATAAATAGTTTTGATGTAATATTTAAAATATAATATTGAATAAATTGTACTTGTACGTTTCTTTCCCTGCTATAAACGCGGCATGATATATCTCTTCTTTTTTACCGTCCACTGCCCATTTATTGCACTTTTCAATTATTTTGTTATTTCTAGCCTCTGCCCAGAAATCAACGATAACATTGGCCAATAAAGACCTTGAATTATTAATTGCATTTACTGAATGATAACCTACTTTTTGTGAACCCCGAATGAATTTGGGTCTCATAGCATTATTCTGACCAGAGCTTAAGGGTAGCTTCCCATTCCAGAGCTAATTGTGGGGTGGAAAATGCGAGGAGAAGCAATCTCTAATGCATGGAATTAAAAGAGTGAGTAGTGAAGGTTGGAGGATAAATGTTGAATTGAATATTGTTGTTGTTGGAAATGGAAATGTTATTATTATTCATTGCAGGGAGATGGGTAGGGATATAGAAGTGAACCTTGAAGGTACCACCATAAGTAAAAGAGGGAGGTAGCTAGTGGGCATCACTAAAGAATCGTCTAAGTAAGAGGGATTGTATGCTTGCAGATGAATCTATGTGGGAAACATAGTGGTGAAATTATAAATTTTTCTACATTAACTTGTTGTGCTTGCAAAGAATATGGGGGACATTGTTTGAAAGGCAAAGGATATAGAACAAAAAATAACACAAATATCTCACACACAAAACACACATGCGTTGTGACTCTTCTATTAATTAAACAAACTTCAATATCACTTAATACAATGAGCACGGTGAAGGGTATTTACCCTGACTCGCTTGACATGCACACACTTACATAACTCGACTTGACCATCACTCACTTCACTGACTCTCTAACTCACTTACCAAATTCATCTATCACACAACTCAACTTACTTAATGCTTATGTAAATGATTGTCTATCTCTGCATGTGGGAGTTAATTAACTATTTTAACAGCCCCCCTTAATTACGACTGCTAAACTAAAACATTAACTCATGAAAACTCACACATGTCTACTAGTCTATGTCTCAGCTAGGCTTACAACACCCAAGTTTCTTTTGTGAAACTCAAACACTTATATTTCTAATGGCTTTGTAAATATATCAGCCAATTGATCACTAGATTTACAAGGCTTCAAGTGAACTTCTCCATTGCTCACAAGTTCTCTAATAAAGTGATATCTAGTATCAATATGTTTTCTCTTTTGATGACACACACTATTCTTGGATAATGAAATCGCTGATGTGTTGTCACAGTATATCATTGTTGATCCTTTTGTTTCTACTTGAGTCCATCCAATACTCTTCTTAATCATATAGCTTGACATGTTGCTGAAGTTGTTGCTACATATTCTGCTTCTGCTAATGATAGTGTCACAAGAGGCTTCTTCTTAGATGCTCATGAAATCACACATGAACCAACATGGAACACATAACTAGATGTGTTCTTCCTATCATCCAAACTACCTACAAATTCACTATCTATAAGTCCAATCAAATCTTTATTTTCTGTACTTTCATACATTATGCCACAATCTCTAGTTCATGCTATGTATCTCAGAATTATTTTTCCTGCACTCCAATGTGTGTCTTTTGGAGTCTCCATAAATATGGAAATCAAACTCACTTCCTGCATAATATTGGGTCTTGTAGTTGTGAGATACATGAGGCTGCCAACCGATATTTTGAATAGAGTTGGATTGACATATGATCCTTCATCATCCTTACTTAACTTTGTGCCTATTGCAACTACTGTAGGTACATGTTTGCAATTATCCATCCTGGATCTTTCTAGCAAATCTCTAACATATTTATTTTGGAAAATAAATATCCATCAGATTACTCAACTTCTATGCCAAGAAAATATTACATGAGACCAAGATCTGTCATCTTAAATTCTTTCATCATGGGTGCTTTAAATTCATCTAACTCAAGATCACCTGTAAAAATCATATCATCAACATATAAGAAAACAATCAAAATATGTCCATGCTCATTTACCTTTATATACAAGGTAGGCCCAGTGATTCTTTTGCAAAATCCATTCTTAATCATGTAACTGTTGATTTTTCTATACCATGCTCTAGGTTCTTGCTTGAGACCATAGCGAGCATCTTCAACCTGTAAACTTTATCTTCTTTACCTTCAACTTCATAACCTAGACGCTGCTGCACATAAATTTTTTCTTCTAGAATTCCATTCAAGAAGGCTGATTTTACATGCATCTGATATGCTTTCCCCTTGTTCTGAGCTGATGTCACTAGAACTTCTCTTACAGTATCCAATTTGGATACTGGAGAAAAGGTTTCTCCAAAGTCTATTCCTGATTTTTGCGAGAATCCTTTTGCTACAAGTCTTGCCTTAAATATGTCAATTTCACCTTTCTCATTCAACTTTGTCTTATACACCCACTTCACACCAATGAGGATTTTATCCTTTGGAAAATTAACCAAATCCCATGTATCATTCTTTTCAGTAGAATCAATATGTTAATCTATAGGTTGCACCCAATTTTCATCTCTGATTTCTTCTTCAAACGAAGAAGGTTGGAATGAAAACAATGCAAGATTTGAACTAACATCCAAATCATCAGAAATATCTTTTAAACTTCTCATATTTTTCTTAGCATTACTTGATTCATCACCTAGTCGGTTGCTTGGAGAATTCTAGTGTTTTGATCTCCTTGAAGATCCATGCTACTAAGAAATTCTTCAAGTCCTTGCTGGTGTGACTCTGTTTTGTGTCTGCTCTTTTGATTCTTGCTGCTCCTTTTCTCCTACATCATCCTCTTCCATCAATGGTGCTTGTGCATCGACTATTTTGCCTGCAGTCCCATTCCACGACTCTTGTTCTTTGAACACAACATCTCTGCTAATTATTTCCTTCCTGGTGATAGGGTTATACAACTTGTTAGATTTTGACTGCTCACTATGATGAGTATATGCATTTTTCACTTTGATCATCCAATTTTCCTCTTATCTGCTTAGGCACATGTGCATAGGATACACATCCAAAATTTCTCAAATAAGATATGTTGCATGACATACCTGACCATGCTTCTTTTGGTACTATGTTCATCACACTCTTTGTAGGAGATCTATTTATCACAGAAACAACACATGTAACTACTTCTGTCCAATACTCATTAGACAAGTTTCTTGCTTTCAACATGCTCCTTGTCATGTTCATGATTGTTCTATTCTTTCTCTGTGCTACACCATTCTGCTGCAGTGTGTATCTGGTTGTAAATTTTCTTATGATTCCATGTTATTTGCACTACTCATGGAATGATTTCGAATCATATTCTCTGTTACACCATTTTTTAGTCATCTAACCTATTATCATTAGATGGACCCAAGTACACCATGTAAGACCAATTTCACCCTAAGTAAAATTTCTTTCACTATGTGAAATAACTTAGTAAAACACCTTTATTAAGTTGTTTATGGTCTAAACAGGAAACCCCAAAAGAAAATAATAAACAAATCCATATTTGGTTATATTTCCTCAAGGAATAATTAGTTAAACATCAATTTAATTATTATTCCTAGTCATATTTAACCCAAAACAAGGAAATCAATCAAATAAATCCTTATCTATTTGATTATTTCCTAGGAATAAGTTATTTAATCCTTATTTAAATAATACTCCTAGTTAAATTTGACTAAATCATTAAATAAATAATTATTTATTTAATTATATTTCAACCATTTCCTTAAAATAATAAATAAATCATTTATTTATTTATTATTTATAAATAAAGGATTTGACCCAAGTCAAAAATCCTTTTCCCTCCAATAAATATAATAAAATATTCCTAAAAGTTGGTTCTAGAATTTGGTTAATAATATTTTATTCATGCACCAAGTTCTAGAATACCCTAATATTTTGTTATAAATAGAAGGGTTTTCCCATTCATTTGTCACCTTTCATTGCATATTAGATCACTCTGGATCTATACTCTTGGTCTGACTTTGAGCCATTATCATTGTCACATTCTCCATTATTTGCTTTGTGAGCTCCCTTTGAGTTCTATGTTTGTCTGGGTTTTTCTACACCAACAAGAGAGAGAAATTCTAGATCTAAAGTGCTGAGGACTTTCAAGAACCCATCCCATTGAGGAGAATTGGAAACACCTTTCTTGTTTTCCTCTCAGGTGCCCCTTTAATATAAAAATTCTTTCAAAAATATTATTCTGGTCTTATCTATTGGATGCATGGAGCAAAATCATATTTTTACTACTTAATGTTTTTTTATGCATAGATCTAGATTTGTGCAGCTTTGTCTTGATCAACTAATTACAGATTTGAAGATATTGGCAGCCATAATTGATGTTAGGGCTATTTGTTATGCGTAGTTAAAGTGATCTTTTTCCAACAAAATATTCATACTAACAATTGGCGACTCCACACGGGTTTTCTTTTGCGACCGCTGTCGTTTTATATATTCCTGCATAACCAGCTATTTCAGACCCTAGGGTTTCTCGTCAGTTTTTTGTTTTTCCTATTTTTATGGTGTTTTTCGCCTCTAAAACCCTCAAACACTAAAATTTTTAACTTCCGTGTGTTTCTGGCCCTATTGCGCAGGTGATAGACATCAACCACAGCCGAGACTACAATTTTTTCTGAAATCTGCCACCGAGAGACTCGAATCTGCAGGTCGCACTTATTGGCCCAAAAACTACGACTTGGCCTAGAGGGTGCACTTTTCTACCCCAAAACTGCAACTTGGACTGAAAACAGGTCAGAACCTGCAACCTGCACTTTTTTCTGCACTTTTCCAGCAATTTTTCTAGGTTTGTCTGAAGCTTCTGTTAGGGTTTTCCAGCCTTTGTCTCCGCCCGTTTAGACCTGTTTCTAATATGTTTCACTCAACTAAGTGGGAATCTTTCCCCTAAGGGCTTTAGTACCCTCCAATTTTTTTTGGAAGAGTTTTAGCTGTTTCATACATCTGAATTTTCAGAGTTTCAACCTTCTTCTTTTTAGATCTGCTATCTCATTTTTAGATCCCTCTTAGATTAGCTCTTCTCCCTTTCAAATCACCTCATATAGTTTTGTTTGGGTTTGCCTCTAGGGTCGCCTCCTTGTCCCTTCTACCTTTAGTTGATTTCCTCCTTTGTTGCAGCAACCTTGCCTCTGCCTTTTTCTTTGTGTTACACACCTCTTTTAGCAGAGATTTCTCCTTTAGATCCCTATCCCTCCCGACCTTAGATCTATCGAAGCCCCCTCTTTTTAGTGTGTTTTGATTAGATTTTTTTCCTCTTTGAGACTATTTTTGAAGACCCGCCTTAAGGGTTAGATTCGTACATTGGTAGGCGGTGGTACTATACATTTTCAACATTGACTACTTTATCTACGGTTATTTCGATTACGCAACACACTTTCTTTTTACTCTCAAAATGTGCGGGTTTTAAATTAAAATTAACACATGCCACACTGCCCGACCCTAAGTGAAGAAGATCCTAGTTAACACCGCCGGGCAAAGACTTTAAAATCAATTGACACTGCACCTCTCTGCCCTTATTTCGACATCGTCGTCTTTTGATTCTGCACCTCCCTGCCTTTGTTGGTCCTTCTTCTTCCCTTTGTGTTGTCATCATTGTGCCCCCAAGGTGCTTATCCCGGAGACTTCTTAGCCTTGACCCTCAGTTTCCAATCGGTCGACTTACTCCCTTCCACCGCCGTCGAGTTAGTCCTTCCCCGAGTCTGCACTCCGACTCTTCTTCTGATTCTTTAGGTTCTCCCCATACTTTTGGTTCTCCCCCTGTTACCTTCACCATGTCTAGTTCAGGGCCTAACGCTAGCACGACGACCCAGGTCCTCTTTCTTCCCGTTGTTACTAGACCACCATGGGAACTACCTCGGCTGTCCCTTTGCTCCCTTATATGGCGAGGTCTCGGTCTCCCGTTCAATCGGTTGATCGATGATCCTATCAGCACGATGTTAGTTGGCTTTGCTATGCCAACCAAGCTCCCCTCTGAGCATTCCCAAGTTTTGAGGCCTTCCTGGTAGAGATCCCTCGACCATATCAGATCTTTCCACATGCGGTGTTCCTCGATTCCATTGCGATGATTCCATCCATCTTAGATTGTTCCACGATGCACACTTACGGCGAAATAAATGGTATGTTGATCGGATCGCCTCTTCCCATACCACCTTTATGACCATTGCCCAAGCCTTCTTATCTTATTTCCAACTTCTCTCAGATACGACAACGAAATCTTAGAACTCTTGACTTCATTAAAGTCGATCATCTTCAACACTGCCTTTCCGCCATGTCCGGGGAATGGCGGAAGAAGGAGCTTATGTCGAGCTCCCACCTTGAAGATCGAGGTTTCATGGACTAGTTCCTTCGCTCTCTCTTACCGCTGCTCCCCGGAAAAAGATATACATCCTAGTTCCCTCAAACCGATGAAGAAGTTTGCCCTCAAATAGCCTTGAAATATGACTTATATCTATACTCGATCTTGTTATGTTTATACGATCCTTCTGATCTCAATGGGTGGTGCTGTGCCCCGGGGGAATCTCACTCTGCAGAAGCGGTATCGTTGGAGCTCTCTCCCACATACCTACGCTCAACCTTCTATGGGCCATGGTTTCCCTCGGGAGAGAACCGACACCTCTGACACTTTTCCCCCTCTAGGTAGCATGTATCCGGGATATGAATGCCTCCTCCCAACTCGCTCAAACTCTAATTACACTAATCTTGCCATTCTAACCATTATCCTTACCCACAACCTGGTGTCCCATCTCCTCCAGCATTTGGACCTCTACCTCCCTTACCTTCTCAAACCTCGCAACAGCAACTAATACCCCCTCTAGGGCAAGCATTTGCACAACAGGGCACAACCAATCCTCCTTCTTATCAACGAAAGAGGAAAGGAAATAAAAATCCATCTGCCCCTGGTAATCGTGGACCCAATCCTTCAAGTTTTTATTCTAACACTGCCAACCAACAACAAGGCTCTCAGCCCAAGCCGGACAGGCCTCTCTGCACCAATAAGCCTTGTTCATGTTGTGGTGTTTATGGTCATTACACTCACGATTATTCCCTATTACCACAGATGCAGTAGATGTGGGAGTCTCAGGCTACATTGCGTGGATAGCATGTCTCCCCTACTATTCCCCCCAATGCAGCTACCTCTCAACCAGCTGTGTTTACTGATCCTTTCCCTCAGAAAGGATTCGTGGCTACTTAACCACCTCATGCCCTGGTAACCACTCAACCTTCCCCTTCTGGTTCCTCTGATTACTATATTCTCATGATGCATTCAAACCCACCTCTCACCATCGACCTTAAACTTCAAAATTGGTCTCTTCGGTACTATGCATAAAACAAGTGCACTTTTGAGTCACCATATTTAGGTCCTACGAGCCTCTTTCGACACCCAATGGTCCCTTACAAATCCCTCGGCCCAAAAGTGCAAATTCATATAAGGTTACTAAGGGCCCATTACAGCAGAAATGTTGCTTTTGGTCGAAATTTGCTCATTCGTATAGCATAGTAGATGATTTGGCACGATCCTCCTACCGCCATTTCCCTGCTTTGGAACTCCCTCCGGTTAAATCGCCCCTATCAAAGAAGGCTCTATTATCTACCATGGTAGCCCTTAAATCCTCTTGATGACCAATTGATGCGTTTTTCGATGCTAGTTAGTCGGATCATCCTCCTTTCCACCCTTTAGTTGCTTTCCAAATCATGTCAAATGCAGACGTTAATGTGTGTCGATGTATTATTGATGAAGGCATCTACATGTGTGATGTACGCGGTTTGGAAACAACTCGGATCCGCTGAGCTAGCCCCATAATCACCCCTTCACGCGTGGGATGGCCATGCCTCCCGGCCATTAGCCTATTTAAATGACGCTCCTATCACCGTTAAGCGAGCCAAGACTATTTCGTTGACGTCAAAAGTCATCGATGCCCCTCTTGACTATAACATTCTTTTGGGGCATAGCTACACCTATCACCATGTCTTGTTGTCCATCAGTGGTCCCACGCCTGAGGTCAACCTCTGTGGAAAGATAGTCACCATTGACCACTTGACATATCATGAGCCTAAATCTCGGACACTCACCGAGTCAACCATCTCTTAGCCAGCAATAAGAAAAGCATCAATTCTTTGACTAGTGTTTTCCCACGGTGTCTACAAAGACTCCTTCTTGCTTGGAACCTTCCTTAGTCTTCCTCCTCCTCTTGTCTACGATCAGCTCATGGGTATTTTCATGATGAAATCGTCCTGGTGACCTGCTTAGCCCACTTTGGCTAATCCAAACCCAACCTCAGCGTCACCCACGCACCTTTGCTCCTAACCCTTCACCTCAGCTGGTCGAACCTCTTCCTTCTGGATCTTCTCATCCAGCTAGTACACCTAAGCCTCTATACCCTCCCGGGTCAGTTCCCCCAAGTCTCAAAAATCTAGGAGCTATCCCTCCTGGCCATTATCCCAACGATCAAATACCTTTCCTTGCTTCCCCCTGTCGGAGTCTATTCCGTCCCCATCATGGCAACCCTTTCCCTCCCTAATTTGACCCCAGGGATGTCAGGTACGTATCTTCGGCCTCAGTCGAAACCCCACCGGGTCACCCCAAATTATACCTTGCTTTGACAGGGTTCAGCGATTCCTTAACTTCTTCCATCGCTACGGTGCCACGGCGGCCACCTCGACAAGACCATCCTCTTGTTGTGATAGCTACGGGAAAGAAAGGAAAAGCTCGCGAGGGAGCATCCAAAGACAAGACCACCTTGCACGACCCTACCCCTCCTCCACTGCCAAGCCTTGTGCCTTGTGTGATGGTGTCGGTCGTACCATACTTGTCTGAGGATTGCCCAAGTATCAAACCCATGGTTAAAGTCGCATTCCTGAGTCTCCGGTCCACTGAATCCTACGACATAGATGCAGACACCGAGAACCCAAGACTCTTCGCCTGTACGTAATGCTCTATGTGGTGTCCATGGCCATTATTCTCACCATTTTCCTCACCTTACGCATTCACAGGCACCTCTTTAAGTCATTCGCGATGCGAGTTGAACAAAATCAATACGCCTCTCCCATCCTAAAGCAACAGTATAGAACAAACCAACTCGAGGATCCCTTGCTACCATTGACATTCACTCCCCGATGTTGAGATGACGGAACTGTTGCCCCCTCCTATACCTATCATCATCAGCGACCTCAAGTACATTCCTTCCCAGATCCTCCGTCTTGTTTTGCTTGATTCCCCTTCAGCAACATTCTTGGGCTCCACATCCTTTGACCATATTTTTACTTGTTCTTCTGTCATCCCCCATGATGATCCATATGTGAGCCTTTCTTCCCATGCTGATTCTTTAGGTATCTTTGTAGCATCATGTGGTTTCCTTGACCTTTTCTTTCCCACACATAACCAGGATAGTCTGTCATCATCTACTGATGTTCTCTGCTGACATGAGCTCCATTATTCACTCCACAGCCTCATCCATCACCCTCTAGTCATTCAATGAGTCATAGCCATCCTACCCAAAATCCTCCCTCCCATAGTTGTCGTTTGTTGTCTACCCTACACTCACCTTTGCCATCATTATTCTTCCTCCTCCCATTTCTTATCTTGTGACACTATTTCGTAGGACCTCCCATCCACACATTATATTGGCTATCTTGGGTGGGGCAGAGTCGTGTCTCGGAATCTAGCCTTAGCTGACTTGGGCCATCTTTACCCCTTCCATACCCTCATTCTTTCTAATGGGGTTTTGCATTGGTAATGCCACCAATAATCGAAATTTTGAATATGATGCAGTCTGGCCTTTTCGCCAATGCCCTTTCTCATTAGCATCCTCATCTTCCGTTTGTTTAGATTCTACTTCTTAATGTACACAACTTAATGGTGTCTATCATGTGCATAACCCTACCCTGTTTAGATGATATTTATGAGTGAAACTTTTGATATGAGAATCTAGATTCATTACTTTCAACCATGTACCTAGAGCACAAAATCACTACGTAGATAACATTTATAATGTATGTTCTAGGCCAGCATTTATCACGAATAAAGACCATAACATTCAAATCATCAACACAATGCATATGCATAATATATATCATATAACATGTTTCTAAGTCCATCTCTTTGTGATACATATGACATGCCCATAGCATGTTACAAAAAACAAAGCTTGTGAAAGGCGGGGGCTGCCCTTTCATACACATTTAGGGGCACCACCTGCCTACATCTAAATATGTAGGATCTCGGGCTAATGGCTCTGCTCCTGCCCGGCTATTGAATCCTTGCCAGTGCGGCCAAGCCATACGCCATGCGCCACATGACCCCTCGTCATTCCGAGGGTAGCCCAATACATAGCTCTATGTACTATTCATCTAAGTCTTGCCAACCCCGCTCCGAAACACTCGTCAGCAGCCCCTCACATCTACGATGGATGTCCTCCAGAAGAGCGGTCATATCCTCATTCTGTGCCGTTCTTGATCCACTAGCACCCATAGTTCCTGCTACTATGGGTCGTCCCATATATTTGGCCGGTTTCACTGGGGCTATATCTGCATACAAGAAGTATAAGGATCATTGTCATAAATACTATTCAAAAACTTTAAAATTCACGTAAAATATTAGTTACTTGTCAGTTACCATCGGGCCCCCACCCATGCTCGACCCAGGCAAAGCGGCAAGTGCGGATCTCCCAATAGCTGTCCCACTATGGGGATAGCCGTCTATGTACAGCGACATCGGTCCCAGTAGAGCGAAGAACTGCGGTTGGAACACCGGGTCGGCCGCCCTCCTCCTCCTCTACATAGTAGTCGCTTCCCAACGACGCATCCTGGGTTCTCTGGGACCCCATCAGTAGCTATACACAAGGTCGCAAAATTAGAGAGATCTTCTCAAAAAACAAGGAGCACAATACGATCCCATAAGCGCAATCATGGTTCACTTGACGCATAACCAACGAGCTGTCGTTCAACAACACCAACATCATTTGGGCCCAACCATAGTGGTCCCTCCGCCTGCACTACAATCATCATGCCTCCGGTGATGTGATGGAGCACACAGGCCGCCTAGGATCCCAGCAGCTGCGCTACCACCCGCGCACGGGTCTCTAACCTCTCTAGATCCCCAATCGATATCGAGTCCCTTTGACTCGGAGGCTTGGTCGACAATGTCTCTCTACAAACTCCATGATGTTACGCCCCACGGTAACACCATTGTGTATTTCATCCCTAATGGTGGGAGACGATCGAAATACAAATCCTGGACTTCCAACTCAATCCTGTGCCTTTGCACTATAAAGACCTCATGATACAGATCCCAATGGCAGCCAATCCGGGCAATAAGGGCTCCCTAGCTCATCCTTGGGGTTCTCCACAAATTTGAACCCCGAACTGCAGCGATGCACTTGGCGGACACCACCTGCGTGGCAGTTTCCGGCCGTAATGTACCCCGTCCCTCTCTCCACTTGATCCATATATTTTCCATCTCTGCAAAAAAAACATCATATTTGTCAGTACAGATAGGAAAAAATGCATTCAATTATACAAAACCCAACTCTCTACACAAAAACATCATATTTGTCAGTACAGATAGGAAAAACTGCATTCAATTATGCAAAACCCGACTCTCTACCCACAACGTACTTTGAAATCACCTTCACGATGGGTGTAGGTTTTTGACGGAATCACAGGATAGGTTGCACTTTTCGAGCCAAACACCTTCCCGGTTATATGAGTTCCCAAAAAGTGTGACTCAGGCGTGAAGATGAGGGAGGAGTTTTTCACGGAATTGCGGACCTAATCGAACTTTTAATCAACAAAAACAGTAATGGGATTAGGCCTCTTACCTGCAACTAACGGATCTCGATTCCAATGGTAGGTTGTTAGCTACGATAGCCGCAAGATTTAGGGCCTCCCTCTCCTCTCTACATTCACCACGGCTACACAAACGGCAAATGAATGCATTTGGAGGGAACATGCCTTATTAGAAGAAAAACCCCTAATTTTTCTTTCACCCATTGTGACCAAATCGTAGCCCCGTTTGACACACCGTCTGTACCGTTAGAAATCTCTCACCGAGCACTCAAATGGGTATCTATTAGTTTTTCATGATTTGATACTTCACTGGGACACATTTTTCCCCACGAAGGGTATATTCACTTCTCCTTCAAATCAGATTTCTTCACTTACAACACCTGTATTTGGGGCACTACTTTGCCTCCATATTTCTCCTTGTTCGTGTTGATTTTCATCATGAGCTACCCTCTTGTACTCATGTTTTAATGGTCCCCTTTGGACCTTTACTATGAGGCAACACCATCGCGTCACCCTTGTTTAAAGCTGTCCTGAGTTGAGTCATCATCACATTCATTGAGTCTATCCCGAGTCCCTTTGTACCCCGCTATAGTCCTCCATCCTTCCTTGCTTGGTCCCTCTCTTGTGTCGCACATTATGGCCTTGATCCCATTGTCCCCTATCCCTCATGATATTGTGTCGGTCGCTACCGGGTCATCCATGCCATTTTATGTTTTAACAAGGAAGTTGTTCATTCGCTACTCGATATCCCCTACTTCATTATCATCATTAGTGTCGATCTCTCGATCGCTCTAATATTTTCTCTCGTGCCTTAGTTGAGGATTCCTTATTGCCTCACCTATGGCGGACCTCCTTACGTGACATCGACTCATTCATTCCGGAAGACGTATCCCAGGCAGTGTGCAACGGTTCCAACTTCCACTCTTGTTCGGTGCCCCAGATCAGGAAAAGGGACTACTTATTGCTCTTTGACTTGGTTGTTTCTCACCGTCAGCTCCTTTCAACATGATCAAGATCCGTATACTTGATGGTCCACTGATGCAGCAATTGCTATTGGTGATTCTCGGGTGTGTGTGAGATGTCTCAACCCTCATAAGGGGTAGCCTATGAGGTAGCCCCCACATGCTCGGATGACATCTTCATTCCAACCTTTGATGCGGCTCCATATATTTGATGATATCGACCTTAGCCGCTTGCGAGCGCCTCTTGTGATTTGCATGTCAATCTGATTTTTGTGAGCCCTTCCCCTAGTTTAGGGGAATTTGTTTGTCTTTGTATCTCATGTACTTAGATATTATTGTATAAGTCCTGGTTGTTATCCCGGGAACAACATGTATGTGGGATTCATTCTTCTATCTTTTTATCGCTTCCTCGTGTTTATGCAGCCATGTGCTTTTAGTTTGGTTCCTTGTTCTTTTGGACACACTATTCTTTTGTGCTTTGTCTGCGAGGGCATAGGTATGCCTCATACCTTTATCGTGCCATCTCATAAAAAGAGACTTGTTGCACCTATAAGTCTTGTCTCCTCAGTCTAGTTTTAGCACATTAGACTACCTTACATTTCTCTCTCGACTTCCCTCTTGACATGTTACGAGTGATTGAGCTCTTACAATAAACTTCGATTAAATACGATTTCTCCTAACACTCGTACGGCCCAAGTGATACGGTACACAATTTTTTGGTCATCTAACCTATTATCATTAGATGGGTATGATACCATGTAAGATTAATTTTACCCTAAGTAAAATTGCTTTTCCTATGTGAAATAGCAGTAAAAACACCTTTGTTAAGTTGTTTGTAATTAAGCAGGAAACCCCAAAGGAAATAATAAACAAATCCATATTTGGTTATATTTCCTCAAGGAATAATTGATTAAACATCAATTTAATTATTATTCCCTGTCATATTTAACCCAAAACAAGAAATCAATCAAATAAATCTATTTATTTGACTATTTCCTAGGAATAAGTTATTTAATCCTTATTTAAATAATACTCCTAGTTAAATTTGATAAATCATTAAATAAATCATTATTTATTTAATTATATTTCTAACCATTTCCTTAAAATAATAAATAAATCATTTATTTATTTATTATTTATAAATAAGGATTTGACCCAAGTCAAAAATCCTTTTCCTCAGTAAATATAGCCAAATATTCCTAAAGGTGGTTCTAAATTTGAATTTAATAATATTTTATTCATGCACCAAATTCTAAATACCTAATATTTTGTTATAAATAGAAGGGTTTTCCCATTCGTTTTTCACCTTTCATTGCATACTATATCACTGCGGATGTTATACTCTTGGTCGACTTTGAGCCATTATCACATTTGTCACATTCTCCATTATTTGCTTTGTGAGCTCCTTTCGATTCTATGTTTGTACGGGTTTTTTCTATCGAAGAGAGAAAATTCTAGATCTAAAGTGTTTAGGACTTTCCAAGAACCCATCCCATTGACGAGAATTGGAAACACCTTTCTTGTTTCCTCTCGAAATTGCCCCTTTAATATAAAAATTCTTTCAAAAATATTGTTCTTGTCTTATCTATTGGATGCATGGAGAAAAATCATATTTTCTTTGCTTAATGTCTTTTTATGCATAGATACGGATTTGTGCGCTTTGTCTTGATCGACTAGCCCGAATATTTGAAGATCTTTCGATCACTTTGGTTCTGCGGTAAGGCTGAAATATTTGAACTTTGAAAAAGTTTAGGACCTCACAACACGAGGAGTAAGCCCCAAGTCTTTTACTTTATAGTCATCAATAAAAGTGAGGAAGTATCAACTTCGACCAATTGATTGTGTCCTCATAGGTCCACACAAGTCTATATGCACTAACTCAAGTGGTTTATTTGCTTTGTATGAAACTCCTTTCAGAAACATTTCACAATGTTGCTTTCCCAAGATGCAACACTCACAAGTAATAGCAGGTTATTTGATGGAAGGTAATCCTCTGACCATATGTTTCTGCTGCAAAAATCTTAAACCAGAAAAATGAAAGTGTCCAAACCGAAAGTGCCATAACTAGTAATCATTAGAACATGCAACTGTAAAAGAATTAACCTAATCGTTGTAGTTCATAATTAGAGGAAAGAGCATGTTCCTTGTCATCTACACCTTTTCTATCAGCTGCTTGCTTCGGCATTTGTCATAAATAACACACTCTTTTCCCAGGAAGATAACTCTGTTAAGTCTCTATATCACTAGTATAGTCCCTTATTATTGTTAGTGTAAACCCCTTATTGTTATTATTGTACCCTTGTAACCCCCATTTTGTTATTATTGTGCCCTTAAATTATTATTGGAAGTCGGCTAGGATTACATTGTGGCCCACTAGGATTACATTATGGCCCCATGGACTCCTATATATAGAAAAGAGTTTTAGTAGTTATATCAAAATTTGTTCATTTATGTAATGTATTGAGTTCCCCTCGAAGTGGCTTATTTCTAAGGCGTTTATATCTCATTTTCTTCTATTTTTGGAGAGTTTGGTTACACAACATTTGAGTATCGGAAGCTTTGGATTCTAGAGTTGTGCTCCAAACGAGTCATCGTGGCATTTTCGCTATAACTTTTTTCTACGAAGTTTCGAAGCTGAAATTTTTTTGAGGTGCGAAGCCAAAATCTTGCGGAAGCTTGTATAAAAATTTCAGAGTTTGGTTCGCAACAATTTTGGAGATATGATCTGTGGAAGTCAGGTATTGTTTCAGGCTCCTAAACAGGTCATCGTGGAATTTGCGCTATAAATGTTTCTCTACGAAGGTTAAAAATCTAAAATTCATATGGTGCAAAGCTGAAATCCTAAGGAAATTCACAAAAAAATTTCAGAGCTTGGTTCACAACATTTTTGGAGATATGATCTGTGGAAGGTAGTATTTTTTCAGGCTCCTGAATTTCATCTCAAAGAGGTGATCGTGGGAAAAGTTCAATAACTCTCTCTCTGGAGATTGGATTGGAGTGCCATCAAAATTGGTTGCAAGTAAACGGCCTTTAGTTTCTTGGATATAAATTTCAGAAACAAAGGACAAAACAGTGACACATGGCAAGTCGTACAAGTTCGCTCTACTGAACCAGTCCAGAATTAGGTCATTGTGGGAGATTGGGCACAACTTTGTCTTGGAGAATCCAAATCAGGTCAGACCTGTGGCATTTAAAAGAAGATTCAGAGGGCTACTACAGGGTTGAATTTCAGATATCAAATATTTTCAATTACTAATATAATTCAATTTCAATATCGAGCTCCTCAAAGCTAGTAAAAGGTGTGTATTTTTTTTCCGAATTGCATAAGTCTTGTTTGAAGAATCAAGTTGAATTGATTCCAAGGGCATATTGTAGAATAGATATCAATATTGGATTCTAAAATGGCCCCTAAAAAGAAATTCAACACCCATTGACCTTAGGGAAGGCTACCATGACTCATGAAGATGAAGAATTGCAACATGATCTGTCAAATTACAAGAGCAAGTGCAACAAATTTCACTCTCGCAAAAAACGGCGAAAAATGAAATGGAAGTTTCAGAAAGGCGTGGAAGTGAAGATGGATGGTTTGAAGAATGACATGGAAGCTAAGATGGATGGCATGGAAGCTGGCATGGGATCTAAGATGGATGACATGGAATCTAAGATGGAAAACATGAAGAATGATCTAAAAGCAGACATGGAAGGTTTGACAAAGTTGATACAAGAAATGTTTCCTAATGGTGAAAGATAGTAGAGGAAACTCATGATCATAACAAAATAAATGTTAATCGTGATTTCATAAAATCTAATGTTGGAGGAAAGAACCACAATATTCCAAAAATGGATATGAGGAAGTTTGATGGAAATGATCTTGTAACATGGATACTACAGATGGAGCAATATTTTGATCTCAATAATGTGCAAAACACACAAAAGGTATGCATTGCAACTTTACATTTAGAACAAAATACATTTGTATGGTATCGATGGCTTTGCTCCCGTAAAAAAATTGTCACTTGGTCAATTTTCACGGAGGAAATGATAGCACATTATGAGGATACAAAGAGCAACACCTTCTTTAGCCAATTGATAAATCTCAAACAAAAGGGTTTAGTGGGGCAGCACATTGAGGACTTCAAAAAATTGAATATAAGGGTAACTAATATTCCAGAGGAACACGGGATTGATCTCTTCTTAGGTACTCTAAAGGATAACATCCAACATGAAGTTCGTGTTTTGGAACCTGATTCATTGGAGAAGGCATTCAGGTTGGCAAGAAAAGTTGAATGTAAAATTATAGCGACAAGGAAGCCTACCACTCAATTCTATAAAGAAGGAAGTGTTGCTACGCCTAGATTTCCACAACCTACAAGGTTGACACCACAACAATTGGAAGAAAAAAGAGCAAAAGGGCTTTGCTACAGTTGTGATAGCAAATACACTAAAGGTCATAAGTGTGCTGAGAAGAAATTATTTTACATAGATTGTGAAGAAGAAGAAAATGAACAAGAAGAGGATATACACCAGGAACCAGCCCTAGAAGAGGAAGAAATGAATCCGACCATATCGTGTAATGCACTGGCAGGAATTACCACTCCTCAAACTCTCAAGATAGAAGGACATATCAAGAAGAAAAGGGTAATAGTGTTGATTGATTCAGGTGGCACCCATAATTTTATTCATTGTAAGGTAGCCAAGGAATTAAATTGTTTCCTATACCCAGCACCAGAATGTCAAGTGATGGTTGCAAATGGAGGAACTATAAATTGCTTTGGAAAATGCCATAATATCAAGCTAACCATGGGGAATATGTATTGACTAGTCCAATGCTTTCCATTCCTATGGGAGGTGCTGATGTTGTACTAGGAGTACAATGGTTACAATCTTTGGGGACGGTAGCTTTAATTTTCAAGAACTTTTCTTGAAATTTTTTTCAGAAGGAAAGGAAGTCGAATTACGGGGTATTGCAGGGAAGCCAGGAAGGATAATAAGCTCTAATGTCATGACAAAGCTTCTAAAGAAAGAACAGCGAGGCGTAATTGCACAATTATGCTCACTAGAAGTCCCAACATCAAAATCATCTATTTCTGCAGATCTCCAACAAGTCTTGGACAATAATTCCATGGTGTTTGAAACTCCCAAAGGACTCCCACCTATTCGTGATCATGATCATGCTATTTATTTGATTCCAGGAAGTGTTCCTCCAAACATCAGGCCTTATAGATATCCTTACTTCCAAAAGAGCGAAATTGAACGTATGATTGCAGAAATGTTAGAGGCAGGTATAATTCAACCTAGTCAAAGTTCTTTCTCTGCTCCTGTAGTATTGGTACACAAGAATGATGGATCATGGCGAATGTGTCTGGATTATAGGGAGCTCAATAAGCTCACCATTAAAGATAAATTTCCCATTCCTGTGATTGATGAATTACTGGATGAATTACATGGAGCAATTTATTTTACCAAGTTGGATCTTCATTCAGGATATCATCAAATTAGAATGAAGACTGAAGATATTCCAAAAATAACATTTCGAACTCATGAGGGTCATTATGAATTTTTGGTCATGCCTTTTGGCCTTACCAATGCACCTTCTACATTTCAAGGGTTGACAAATTCCATTTTCAAACCCTTCCTTAGAAAATTTGTGCTAGTATTTTTTGATGATATACTAATCTACAGCAGGTCTTGGAAGGATCATGTTGAACATGTTGACAGGGTGCTCAAACTATTGCAGGAGAAACAATTATATGCAAAAAAGTCCAAATGTTTCTTTCGAGTACAAGAGGTGGAATATCTGGGTCATATTGTATCTCACGAGGGTGTTAAAGTGGACCCTAACAAAATTAAAGCCATTAAGGAATGGAAAGTTCCCACAACCAAAAAGCAGTTGCGAGGATTTCTCGGGTTAACAGGGTATTATCGCAAGTTTGTTAAGAATTATGGGAGAATAGCAGCACCTCTAACAACATTATTGAAGAAAGATGCATTTTCATGGACTCCTGAAGCAACTAAGGCCTTTGAACGTCTTAAAGTGGCAATGTGCCTAGCACCGGTCTTAGCTACGCCAGACTTCACAAAAACCTTTATTGTGGAATGTGATGCCTCAGGAAATGGAATTGGTGCAGTTTTAATGCAGGAAGGAAGACCCATTGCTTTTGAAAGTCGTCCAATCAAAGGAAAGTATTTGCAGAAACCTATTTATGAGAAGGAAATGTTAGCAATACTGCATGCACTAAAGAAATGGCGAACTTACCTAATGGGAAGACACTTCAAGGTAAAAATCGATCATGATAGTCTTAAACACTTTTTGGAACAAAGACTATCGTCAGAAGAGCAGCAAAAATGGGTCACAAAGATGTTGGGTTATGACTTTGAAATAATCTACAAAAAAGGAAAGCTTAATGCTGTTGCAGATGCACTCTCAAGAAAGAATGAAGAGGTGGAAGCATTGCTTTGTGCCATTTCTATTATCCAACCAGATTGGATAACCGAAGCAAGAGATGAATGGAAGAAGGACAAAGATGTATGGACACTCATTCAAAAGTTGCAGCAAGATCCTATTACATCTGATACATTTAGTTGGAAAAATGATTCCCCATGGTACAAAGATCGCTTATATCTTTGTAAGAATTCCCAACTGAAACAAAAGATTCTTCTGGAATTGCACACTTCTCCTTTAGGAGGACACTCAGGATTTTTAAAAACTTACCACAGGGTGAAGAAAGATTTTTTTTGGGATGGCCTTAAATTTGATATTCGAAAGTTTGTGGCGGAATGTTTGGTTTGCCAACAGAATAAAGTGGAAACAATTAAGACCCCAGGACTTCTACAACCTTTATCCATTCCAAGTCAACGTTGGGAGGAGATTTCAATGGATTTTATCACAGGTTTACCTAAGTCCGAAGGAAAGAGTGTCATCATGGTGTAGTTGATAGACTTACCAAGTATGCACACTTTTGTGCATTATCTCATCCATTTAAAGCAAGTACAGTTGCTACTACATTTATGGACAGAATTCAAAAGCTACATGGAAGCCCAAGGGTTATTGTGAGCGACAGAGATCCCATTTTTACTGGAAATTTTTGGACTGAGTTATTTTCTTGTTTGGGTACTCAATTAGCTCATAGCTCATCTTATCATCCTCAATCTGATGGTCAAACTGAGATAGTAAATAAATGTTTGGAAGGATATCTTCGTTGTTTTGTATCCGATAAACAAACACAATGGGTCAAGTGGTTACCTCTCGCTGAATGGTGGTATAACACTTCCTTCCATACCGCAGCAAAAATGACCCCATTTATGGCACTTTATGGATATCATCCACCATCCATCACATCATCTTTAAGGGAAAATTCGAAGGTTCAAGCAGTGGAAGATCACATCGAGCATTAGCAAGAAGTTCTCCAACTCTTAAAGGATAACCTGAATTTGGCACAAAATCGAATGAAACAACAGGCAGATCAACATCATAGCGAGATAAGTTTTGATGTAGGAGATTGGGTATTTTTACGGCTACAACCATACAAACAAATGTCCCTCAAGCAAGTAAAGAAGGATAATAAATTATCACCAAAGTACTATGGTCCTTACAAGGTGTTGCAAAAGATTGGTACTATGGCATACAAATTGGAGCTTCCTGCTTCTTCGCGAGTACATCCAGTTTTCCATGTTTCATGCTTAAAGAAGGTTATAGGTGAAAATATTCCAGCTCAAACAATATTTCCAGAACTTGATGAGGAAGGAAAAATCATATTGGAACCTGAAGCGGTCATGGAAACAAGAACTCGACAGCTACGGAATCGATCAATTTCAGAGTATCTCATCAAGTGGAAGAACTTACCCACCGAAGATTCTACATGGGAGGATGAGAATTTTATACAGAAGCACCCGGAGCTACTCAAGTGTTGAGGACAACACTTTTTTGAAGGAGAGGGGCATGTTAGGTCTCTATATCACTAGTATAGCCCCTTATTATTGTTAGTGTAAACCCCTTATTGTTATTATTGTACCCTTGTAACCCCCATTTTGTTATTATTGTGCCCTCAAATTATTATTGTTAGGTCGGCTAGGATTACATTGTGGCCCACTAGGATTACATTATGGCCCCATGGACTCCTATATATAGAAAGGAGGTTTTGTGAATTGTATCATCCAAGAATTGTTCATTTATGTAATGTATTGGAGGTTGCCCCCTCGAAGTGGCTTATTTCTAAGGCGTTTATATCTCATTTCTTCTATTTTTGGAGCTGGTTACACAACAAACTCTGTATCCTTTCTGCGTCAATTGACCAACACTTATCAAATTGTGTTTGAGACCATGAACATAATAAACCTCTGATATTGCCTTTGGCTCCCTCTTCTTGGTTAGAATGTTGACCACTCCTTTTCCATCTACATCCACAGTCTTGTTAGTCCCCAACTTTACCACTGTCTTCATAGATTGATCCAAATTTACAACCAATTTTTTTTTTCTGTCATGTGGTTACTACACCCATTGTCTAATATCCATGCCTTATTAGAAGGTTCATGCATGTTTCTGCATGCTAGGAACATGGAGTTAGTATTCTCTGTACTAACATTAGCTCTTTGATTTCCTCGATCAATTATCTTCTTCCTTCAATCATGAGAATAGTGACCAAATTTATCCCAATAATAACATTTCACCTTTGATTTGTCAAACCTTTGATTATTTTGGAAGCTTCCACTACTACTACTTCCACTTTAATGTTCATGCTCTTCTTGTACATCTCTCTGACCACCATGGCTTCCGCGTCGTCCTCTCCTTCTCGATCGACTTCCGCCTCGACATCTTGAAATATAAACTTGAATTTTTAAAGCAGTTTCTAAAGTGGAACCCTTATTTTTGTCTATCCTTGCCTCATGAGATAGAATTGATCCCATCAACTCATCAACTGTTAGTTTTTCCAAGTCCTTGGCTTCTTCTATGGCTGCTACCACAACATCAAACTTGGTAGACAAAGATCTAAGGACCTTCTCAATCAATGCTTGATTTTTAATTTATTCACCATAAATTTTTAGCTAATTTACTACAAACATGACCCGATTCATGAAATAATTGATGTCCTCTACCTCCATCTGCAAACTTTCAAAATCTCTCCTAGTATTCTGCAATTTAACAAAATTGAATTTTATCATACCTTGATAGCTTGTCGCCAAAGTTTCCCATGCTTCCTTCGTTGAAGATGTGATCATTATCTTCTGGAACACTGCTTGGTCCACTCTCTAGTGGATAATAAGCAATGCTTGTGCATTATTCCTTTTTTCGTTATTCCATTGTTCCCTCTCCACATTACAGAGGGCTCGTTCTTCTGCATCATTTTGTGGCTCTGCAAATCGAAACTTGACATGATCCCAAACATCATGCGCTTTTAACATGGTCTCCATTTTAATGGCTCAGACATCATAATATTTCCCAGTGAAAGAAGGAAGTTGTGGCTGGAAACTTGATGAGGCCATCTTTCTTCAAAAAAATCTTCTCTAATAAAACCCTAATTTTTTTTTTATGAGCTTTGCAAAGCTGTTTAAAAAAAAAAAATTGTATTTGTTTATATATATATATAATAAATCCTTTTGTAAAAAATATTTATATATTAAAAAAAACTCTGTAAGAACCCTCTCTTAAAATATTTATTTTAAAAACCCTTTTCTAAAATAAACTATTATAAAAATTATTTTTTAACAAAATATTTTTATAAAACTCCTTTATTAAGTTCGTCACATATTGTAGTGGCAGAATACAGATTTTTCAACAAGTCCTTTTAATACGTGGTATGATTTTTAAAAAAATGTTTTTATGAAGCCTTTGTTTTTTTCAAAAAACAAAATCAAACCTCTCGTACTGTTTGTTGACTTGGTAAATATGTTGTCGGTGTTTTAAACACATTTGCACACCCCTGACAATCAACAAACTGCGCAGTAAACCATTTTTTTGTGAAATCGTAAGTTTAGTGATATTTGCACAATTTTCAACTAAAAATTTGCGAACCTGCGCACGTTTTGCACTAAAAAGTGTGGACCAGTGCATTCCTTATCCGTTCAATGGTTTTGCAATTTTTAATTTTTTAATTTTTGGCCTTATGCTCTTGGCCTTCTTTTATGGTTCTGCTCGCCCACATATCTTGTGATCCTTCCTCAGCTTTGATACCAATTTGTTGGAAAGTTAGAGGATATAGAACACATAATAACAAAAATACTTCACACACGAAACACACATGAGCTGCGGATCTTCTATTAATCAAACAAACTTCAATATCACTGAATAAAATGAGCCCAGTGAAGGGTATTAATCTTGACTCGCTTAAAATTCACACACTTACATACTCAACTTGACCATCACTCACTTAACTGACTCTCTAACTCACTTACCAAATTCATCTATCACACAACTCGACTTACTTAATGCTTACTTAACTGATTGTCTAACTATCCATGCACGAGTTAGTTAGCTATTTTAACACACATGGTCTCATAGATTTTCTGCCATGGAAGTGGTGGGTCTTGAATACGCTTTCTCTCTAGTCTAGTGCTCTTATACCCATCCCCAACATGTTCCTGGAGGCAACTCGGGAAATCCTCTATATTTTAATCTTGGTTTTCATCTCATTGTATCTACTTGTTCAGATTTTGTTAACACATTACAGGACTCTCGGAAGGCTTCCACATGTCTAACCTATGATGCACTATGCTTTCCTCTGGCTCAAATAAGGACTCTAATTCCTCTGAATCTATGAACCAGTAAAAATGAAACTACATGTGGCAGAATTGGGTTGATTCATTTGTTCTGTCAATACCATGCAAGGATTTTAGATTTAATTGTTGTAATCGCTAGTGAGGGTTATGGGCTCCTGTTTTTGTTGCTACTGCCATCTCTAGGTTCGCTATGGGGTGCTTCCTCCATACCCTGCATTTTTCCACTCCATACTTTTCACTTCGTCATTGCATTTTCTGGGACAATTCTCTTTTTTTTGGCAGTCCTATTCTCGTCTACAATTTGAATTCACCCACTTTTTGACATCAGGCAAGAATTAAAAGAGATCAGACATCGAAATTCCTTTTGATGACACTTTGTGACATACATCGGTTCCAAGGTCACTCTATCGATGCATTGTATTAATTATTTTATCTGAATTTCAATGATTTTAGAATCCCTATAGTCATCATTCCTTTTCATTTCTAAGTTAGGGTTGTTTTTAATCTAAAATCTCCCCTTATTTCATATCTATGCATGTCCTACATTAATCAGAGTGGTTGAATTATCTAACTTTCTTCTACTTGAGGTCGTCCTTTACTACTACAATACATTTCTGCCTTATTACTTTGATTGAATTCCATCTTGGTAGTGACCTTTGTATGCCCTTTTTAGCTGGAATCCATCCTTTTTGGTCTGTTACTTTCCATCCCTATGTTGTCCTATATGCATGATTGCGTTCTGAATCTCGGGGACTAGGTGGACATTTGGCTACTAGTGGATCATGCAGGGTATAATGGACCCTTTTGGGTCTAACACATCAGCACAGGAGGCTTTTATTCATGCAACAATGGATACTGAGCAGAAATTTGTCTTGAGACATGCTAATCATGCTAGCTGTCCAAAGCCTGACCATAATTCTTCTCATGAGACGCTTCGCTCACCCTCAGAGTCGTTTCGACACACTAGTTATAGGTGAAGGTCAGGAAAATATAGACTTAAGGGGAGGGATACACATTTTTCAAACAAGATTATTAATCCTGTACCTGATATAAAGCTGCTCAGCGTTATATATGAGGAGTTATGGGGGCATGTAACCAAACTACAGAAAAGAGCATTGGTTGGGCGGTGGGTATTCACTGATATGGAGGAGGAAGCAATGCATACTTGGGTTAAAAGGGTCTGGGGACAGATGTTCGGATATCCTCCCAAGGTTACTCATTTGATGAATTCATGGTCCAGTATCCATTTCTTGTACTCAGAGGATGCATAGAAAGTGCTTAATCGAGTTTGGGTCTGCAGACAGGGTTTTCTGTAGCTCCACACCTAGCACATTGGGTTCAATTCTCTCTTAGAGACTCCTCCAAAAAACCTGGCTTGGGAAAAAAATCCCTGGCTTTCCCTTGGAGTACTAGAACAAGTATGCAATTTCTTCCATTATAAATTCAATCAGAAGGTGTCGATCCATAGATATTGGATGCATGACGGCATGGGATAAACAAATAGCATGGACCTTGGTCGAAGTCAACTTCTACGTGGGTTTTCCTAGTAATATTAATCTAGAGTAGGCTAGTTCCCACCACTGTCAGAGGTTGGACTATTGTGGTATTCCCTTAAGGTGCCTCATGTGCCACCAGACTGGCCATTTGATGTGGCGTTTTCCTCGAGGATGCCTTTTGATGAAGCACATTCACGTTCTCTCTTGGGGGCTTTGAAAATTAGATGTTGCACATGGAAATACCTCCTCAGGAGAAAGGCATGGCTTCTTATTTTCACACTCACAATTCTTTTCATGCTCGCACAATTTCCTCATCAGTATCCCCTCCACACTCCTCTCAGCATATACCCTTGGCACTCACTTCGGCTTCATCTAACCCCTTTGATGGTCCTCATATACACAAAGGAAGAATTCAGTTCTCTGGCATGGAACTGACATCAGGCACTTTCCCAGTCCCTGGCCACTACTCCCTCACCCCTTCTCCCTCACTCTCTCCACCTCCCCATGCTAGTAATGAACAATCCCCATCCATGCCATCTCTGGAAACTACCTCGCCCCCTCTCGCTCCTTTTTATGACTTAAATTTGACCCCTGATTATCCTCATAATTATATTAGAAGTGACTATGATTTTCTGCTCATGAACCCGTAACTAGACATGGCGGCCCTCACTGTCCACTATGGATGAGACAAGGATGACCCAATCAAATTTTCGCCTAAGTCGACCTGGAATATCACGGTTTGAAAATGGGCAAGAGTGAAAGTTGCCACTTTAGGGGACAAAATAAAACCTGGTCTTTATTCTTTGTCAACTCAGAAGGTCTTTGTGACATCCCTGCTAGTTCCTCTTTTGACTCTCGCACACTTAGAGCATGTATGCCTAGTCCTCCTGCGCCATGAATAAAATATTGTCTTTAAACCTTCGTGGGCTTGGTGACCATGCCAAGTTCCTGTGTCTGAAGGATATTTTCACAAAAAATTTCCGCTTCATTACTGTTTTCCAAGAAACAATGTGTGTTATTTCAAAGGTTGTACCCTACTTCCTTGCTATTCGGTCAGGTTGACGGCTTGCTGCTGTTTACTTGGTCAGTTTATTGGGGGGTCTTATCCTCATGTGGGATCCATACTATGCTAAATTTCATGGTTTTATATTTTCCATGGGTATCCTCATGTTTGGAAAAATACAGGACTATTCTGCTCCCTTCCATCTGATTAATATGCATGCCCCATGTCGCAGCCATGTTCCTTTTTGGGCTCGCATCCACTCGAGTAATATCTTGAGAATTCCTAATCTAATTTTGATTAGAGATCTTAATGCCACTCTAAAAGTGTCATAATTTTGGGGTGCACACATTCGTCTTGACCCTCTTGCTCACCACATCTCCCAAATATTTGCTAATCACCACTTAGTCGATATTCAACCCTCACCTATTTCTCAAAACTGGACGAATCGCCGTACTAATGAGGATTTCATAGGAAAAAGTCTGGATAGGTTTTTGGTTCATGAAAGTGTATTGGATACTATTGGAGGACTATGGTCTTCCATTGTAATGTCCTCCCTCTTGGATCATCATCCGATTTTCCTCTTTTGGATCCCTAAGCGGGAACACATTGGCCTCCCATTTAAATTCAATCGACTTTGGCGGGAAGACCCGATGTATACTACTTTGGTAAGGGAGGTCTAGACCTCTATTGAATTGGTATCAGCAATATGGAAACTAATCATTTCACTCACAGACTTCAGGTCTTAAAGGCCAGAAACAAGACTTGGGAATGCCACAAGAAGCACCAGAGGATATCTAATATGTGTTCTATTGACAGGGAGATTGAGGAAATATTTTCCTCCATGAAAGAAAATCCTCCAGATGATCCACTTTTGGAGCTACTAGTGAACTTAGAGCAGAGGAAGAAATAAATACCACATGCTCAGGAAATTACTTGGAAGCTTAAGAGCCACGTCATTTGGCTTAGGGAAGGGGATCATAATACCAAGTATTTTCATCACTATGCAACCAATAGAAAAATACACAATGCCATATGAAAAATAGAGGCAGAAGATGGTACCCTTATGCATGGTTCACCTTAGATCAGAAGGGAGGCATTCAAGTTTTTTCCTCAACAATACATGTGCAGGGAGGGGGTCTATCCACTTGACCAATATTGGGCCCTGGAAAAATACTCGCATATGTTTGATGAAGCGACAAATAAGGCTCTGGGAAAACCAATGTCTAAGCCTCAGATTCTAAAAGTCTTAAAATATTTTGCGTAGGACAAAATTCCTGGCCCGGATGGATGGCTAGCAGAGATGTTTTTGCATTTTTTTGACCTCATGGCGGATGATCCACTGAATGTTATTGAGGATTACTGTTTATCGAGCTTCATCCCTAAGGATTTAAAATCAACATTTACTATATTAATTATGAAATCCTCGAGGCCGAAATCCTTCCTAGAATTCATACTAATTTCACTGTCTAACGTGGTCTATAAAATCATTTTCAAAGTCATTTCTCATCGCATTATCATACCAATGTCAACATATATCTCGTGAGAATAGTATGGTTTTCTCCCTGAACAACATATACATGACACCATTGTTGTGGATCAGGAATGCTTACACTCGGTTCACTCCCGAAAGCTAGATGCAATGATAATGTAAATAGACCTTCATAAGGCCTATGAAAGCATGGATTGGGCTTTCATTCATATTTTATGCACAAGATTGGTTTGGCTCCTCAGAATGTCAATTGGATCCTGTCGTGCATCTCTCCAGTGTGGTTCTTAGTCATCTTCAATGGTATTCCATTGGACTTCTTTAGGGTAGGAAAGGGTCTTCGACGAGGCTGCTCTCTCTCACCCCTCATCTTCATCCTTATCATGGATGGTCTCAGTTATCACATCAAGGATTTACATTCCAGGGAGATCTTCTCTGGCATCAATTTAACCAGGGCTTTCTCTATCACACACTCCATTTTCGTCAATGAAATATTGTTGTTTGGTATTATTTCACGTTCCCATTAGATTTCCATGCAATACACTCTCTTCAGATATGGGGTGGCCTCCAATCTGATAATCAATGGAAAAAATTCTCTCATTATTTAGGCATCGATTAACTCTGTGGATTTTCTAATCATTGCTAGCCTATTCCATATGACTCAAGTTTCATTATCAGAGGGGTTTTCTTATCTTGGTTTTCATCTCAAGCCATGCAACTACCGCAACAATTATTGGCTCTAGTTTATTGAAAAATTCAAGAGGAAATTGTATGCATGGTCTCACAAATGGTTGTCCCTTGGCGGACATTTTATTCTCACTCAAGCTGCCCTTTAGAAAATTGTGGTTTATTGGGCTCACTTGTTTTACATTCCCTCTGCTATTATCTCCCGTATAAAAAATATCATTTTGGGTTTTTTCTAGTCGGGGGCAAGGAGATCGTTAAAATTACACTTATTCAGGCTGGGATTGATCACCCTTCTAAATAATTTTGGTGGCTGGGGCTTACTGGAGGTGCAGGTTTGCTCACAAGCCCTCCTGGCCAAATATTTTTGGAGATCACTGACAGGAAATGGGCTATGTCCATCCCTATTTTAGGGTAAATATAATATTCAATAGGATTTGTTGGTGTTTTTTAGATCCAGACTCTCCTCCTCTTGCAGGGAATCACATAAAAGGCTTAGTTTTAGACACATCACGGTCATTCTTCTTTGTAGATTTAATTGGTTATTTGGCAACGGGTAGAAAATTATCCTGGGTGCGAACCGTATTAGGGGGCTCGCTCCTAATTTTCACGTGTCATACTGGCTTAGAAATATTTTTGCACAAAAGGGGATTTTCCAACTTTTCCAACTCATTTCACATTGGTAACATGGTTTCCTAGTATGGAAAGAAGCTTTTCAGCTGGGTTTGTAGGGTCGGTCTTAGGAAATGTGGAGGGATGTGTCAATAGAAATGAAGTAGGTGGGTATGTGTCTCAATCAAGATGGGACCCATATTATATGGTATGGTCAAGTGAAAATGGGAGCTATCCAAGTGGCAGATTTATATAACAAAATTATCTCCTCCTCATCCTTGGTGGAGGATGAACCTTTCTTAATGTCTTTTTGGAAGTGCAGTGTCCCATTAAATATCCTTCTTTTCATCTGGTTAACTTTGAAAAATCATATTCTCACCTAGGACAATTTGAACAAGAGAGGCTTTCAGGGGCCAGGGATCTAACTTTTTTATAGGCAGCAGGCTAAATCTCTTGCTCATATTATTCTGCAATGCTCTGTTATTCTTGAGATTTGGTATTGGTTTACTAATTTGTTGCAGGATCATAGCTAGTGACCTCTTTCGATTCTCCATTTCATCCACACTTGGACACATCAGGATCATAAGTATAATTCCCTTGTTGAGATTCAACAAGATGATGAGCTTAGTGAAAAGAGTTGCCTTCACTAAGTGGGCCCGCAGGCTATTTTTAGTGCAAAGTCTATTTTTAGACATGTCGATCATATTCTATGAGTTACAAGATGCTATTTGTGGATGGTTGGTCAAGTTGGAAAAATAGATGGACTTCTATTTTTAGACATATTTGGTGGAATCTATTTTTAGATTTTAGTCTAAAAATAGACGTGTCCAATATTATTAGCTCTTAATAATATTTGGACTCTAAACATTATCTTATTCTCTTGGAGCACTTCAGTTAAGTGCACAGATATGGCACAACAACTCACAGAAGGAATTACACTATTCCTGAGGGTTTATTGGAGCTAATGCATGAGGAATTCAGTTAGAACTCATGTGATAGAGTTTGGTGGAGTTATAGAAGTAGTTGGTGGAGTTGTATTTAGTTTAACTCAATTAGATTTAGTTGAGCTAGTTGTATCTAGTCTAACTGATTGATACACTAGTGAGAATGGTGTGAATTAATTAGTTAATTAATTCACTAAATAATAACTCATTAATCAACTGAAGAATACATCAGTTAACGACAGTGCATGGACAGTTTCAGTGGAGACCAGTGGAGAGGTAGGTGAAAGAGCAAGTGTGACTATCAGTTGTGACTATAGTGATGCATTGATTGCATCCAACACTCAGTGGAGATGCCAATGAGGATTGCATGAGCAAGGCTAGTTGAATATGGGCTCATTCAGAGCCATTCTTTAGCAAGGATTGTGCAATAGAGGCAAGCTAGCAGGTGGCAAAGATCGATGCATGGATTTTCAAGATTGGGCCTGATTAGTGTGTAGCAATTGTATTGTACTAAGAGCTTGATATGATCAACTTTGTATGAGGATTGTTACATGATCTCTATGACATATATTATATACAGACAGTTGGATTTTTTAGCTTCAGGCTTTCCCGTTAAACAACTATTTTAATGTGTGAATTTTTATGGTTTCATGTGTGCATTGCAATTGATTTAATTTCCGCATGTGATGATCAATAGTGGAATAGATTTTGTATTATGCATGAAGTTAAAATAGTGTGTGATCAGGAGAATCTTGGATATATAACACATAATTTATATAATTTCTACATGGTATCAGAGCGATATTGATCAGAGCAGATCGCAATTATTGAAGCGGTTGAGTTTTGTGCTGGTGGAATTCCAATTTGCTACAGTGTTTTCTTGGTGTCAAAGTTGAGCATTCATTGAAATGTCTTTCAATGGATTGAGATTGGAGTATGCCCTTGATGGTAGCTAAAATTATATTGCATGGAAGGGTAGGATGGAGGTGGTGCTAGATGATAATGGGTTGAAGGAGTTCATAGATGCAAAAATTCCAAAACCTGCTTCTAGCGATGCAACCACACTTGATGCATGGCAAAAGAAGACAGAAAAATGTCAAAGGATTCTATTGGAAGGTGTGAAGGATCACACAGTGTCCAGCCTTCATAGTAAATCTTCTCCGTTCCTAATGTGGAAAGCTTTGATAGACTTGTTCCAAAGCAGAAGTGACCAAAGGAAGTTGGCGCTTAAAGACAAGCTCAGAAAAATAAAAATGGAGAAAGGCGACAATATACCCAAGTACCTCACGAAGTTTGTCCAGTGCAAGGATGAGATGGGAAGTGTGGGGGGTATTTTATATGAAGAGGACTTGGTGAGCTTGGCTCTCCTTGGGCTTTCGAAGAGTTGGCATAGCTACGAGGACTCTGTCAATGGTCGGGAGAAACTGTCGGGATGGGAGCGACTTTGGTCGGATCTTGTGCAGGAGGAGATAAGGCGGGGTACCAGGGATGGATCTTCATCTAAGAATGAAGATGAAGAAAATTTTGCTTTGGCTGCCAAAGAAAGGATAGGGAAGGGAAAGAAAAATCCTTCTCAATTTGGTGTGAAAGGCAAGAAGCAGGACTTGTCCAAGGTGAAGTGATTTCACTATCACCAACACAGACATTACACCACTAATTGTCCACAAAAGAAGAAAAATAAGCAAGCTGCTAGATCTGCAGCTGGAGAGGCCTTAGCCTCGCAGTTTGAGCTGGATTTTTCACTGATCACATGCTTGGTTTCAAGTGTGATGGGATCAGTGTGTTTTCTTGATAGTGATGCGTCTTTCCATATGACCAGAGACAAAGATTTTTTTAGTGATATGGATGAAAAGGATCTTGGAGTGCACATCAAGATGGGCGATGATGGTAGATACAGTGTGACTGGTATCGGGACCATTTCCTTTGAGAAGGAGTCCGGTAAACCTTTCATATTGAAGGATGTCATGCATGTTCCAGGATTGAAGAAAAATCTGATCTCTGTGCGATGTTGGAAGACAAAGGCTATGATGTTTTCTTTAGTGAGGGAAAGGCTTTCCTGTGCAATAAAGCAACTAGTGAAACCTGGAGGATAGGGCTTTGATTTAATAACCTTTATCAATTACAGGTAGATGGTTGCGTAGCAATGGCAGGCAAAGCAGAAGGAGTGGTGAGCCAAGATGAGGGCGAATTGTGGCATAGCAGATTGGGCCATCTTCACCATGGCGCTTTGAAAATTTTGCAGTAGATTTCTTCCAAGCTTCCCAAGGGTACACTTGCGCAGTCAGATTAGTGCAAGGGATGCACTTTGGGAAAATTTGTGAAGACCACTTTTCATGAGAAGGATAGTCATGCCATGATGATCCTTGAGAGAATTCACACAAACGTGTGTGGACCTTTCTTAGTAGCTTCAACAGCAAAGCACATGTATTATGTGATATTTGTTGATGACTTTTCTCGTAAGTGCTGGATCTTTTTCATGCAGAAGAAGAGCGAGACATACTCAGAGTTTTTTGAGTTCAAGGCGCTAGTTGAGAAAGAGTCGGGGAAGTAGGTGAAAGCTCTTAGGAGCGATAATGGTGGTGAATTCATCTCTGGCGAATTCAAAGACGTTTGTAGGACAGAAGGAATTCGAAGAGAACTCATAGCGCCTCATAACCCACAGTAGAATGGGGTCGCAGAGAGAAAGAACAGAACAATAGTCGGTGCTGCATGAGCGATGTTGCATGATCAGGGCCTTCCCATACACTTGTGGGCTGAAGCATGAAACACTGCGGTTTATGTGCAAAACCATTGTACTCATAGAGTACTTGGCATCAGTACACCTGAAGAGGCATTTTCTGGTAAGAAGCCTAATATTTCTCATTTGAAGATTTTTGGCTCACCTGTTTACATTCATGTGACGAAGGATGCCAGGAAGAAGCTGGAGCTGACAGCAGAGGTTGGGATATTTATGCGGTACACAGAAACACCCCACAATTATCGTGTGTATTTTCCAGACAGTTAGATGACTGTTGTGTAACGCGATATCAAATTTCATGAGGAGAAAGCCATGAAGTTGCCGCTTGAGAGGGAGCTACACTTGCATGCAAATGAGGAGCTTCTAGTTCCTAAAGATGATCCTCAGGATGTGGATCAGCCACAAGAGGAGGTTCATGGAATGGAATAAACCACTCATTTAGTGCCAAACATCAGAGGGCGGAAGCGCACTACAGAAGTTGAGCGACTAAATCTTGATGCAGCACAGAATGTAGGAGCACCTACATCACAGTGCAAATAGAGACAATCACCTGACCAATTTACTGGATACATGGCTCTAATGAGCAAGTGTATCATGACAGAACCATCTTCTTTTGAGGAAGCTGTAGAAGATCCCGCATGGGTAGATGCCATGGTGGAAGAGTATGATTCGATTGTTAGAAATAGTTCATGAGATATTGTCCCAAGGTCGGAAGGGAAATCAGTGGTAGGTTCAAGATGGATCTACAAAGTGAAGCAAGCTGCTAATGGGAGCATTGAGAAGTATAAGGCAAGATGGATCTACAAAGTGAAGCAAGCTGCTGACGGGAGCGTTGAGAAGTACAAGGCAAGATTTGTTGCCCGAGACTTCTCACAGATCAAGGGGATCGACTATGAAGAAACCTTTGCAACCGTCACAAGGTATTCCTCCATACAGACCATCCTTGCTCTCTCAACGCATATGGGTTAGCACATTCATCAGATGGATGTGAAGACTGCGTTCCTCAACAGAGTCATTGAGGAGGAGGTGTACATAGAGCAGCCTGAAGGATTTGAAATATTCAGCAGCGATTCACATGTGTGAAATCTCAAAAGAGCGTTGTATGGGCTAAAACAAGCACCTCGTGCTTGGTACACACGGATACACAGTTGTTTCACTAGACTTGGATTCACCAAGAGTGAGGCGGATCTGAACCTATACCAGATTGTGGTGGAGGGTAAGTTGCTAATCATTATACTTTATGTAGATGATTTGATACTAATGGGTGATGAACTGTTGATACACTCATGTAAGGCAGATATTGCAAAGGAGTTTGAGATGAAGGACTTGGGCCTCCTTCATTATTTCCTGGGGTTGGAAATTTGGTAGCGGAAGGGTGGACTATTTGTGTCTCAAGGCAAGTATGCCCAGGAGATACTGGAGAAGTTCAACATGCAAGGCTACAAGCCTATTGACACTCCTCTTCTTGGTGGTTGGAGGAAAGAGGATGCTAAATCAGCAGAGGTATTGGATGCCATTATTTATGGACAGTTGGTTGGTTCGCTCATGTATCTAGTCAATACACGACTGGACATATTTTATGCTGTTAACAAGCTTTCACAAGCTATGGTTAATCCTACCAAGGTCTTTTGGAAGGCAGGTAAGCATGTCCTGAGGTATCTCAGGGGCACATCGGGATATGGATTGTGGTACAGATAGTCGGATGAGTTGAAGTTGCATGGATTCACGGATGCAGATTGGGCAGGGAACCCAACAGACAAAAAGAGCACATCTGAAGGGATATTCAGTATCAGGTCTACAACAGTTTCTTGGTACAATAGGAAACAGAGATTCGTGGCACTCAGTTCAGTGGAGGACGAGTACATGGCAGCAAGTTTGGCTGCATGCGAGGCTATATGGATGAGGAAGATCCTGGTCGGGTTGTTCGGATCACACTTAGATCCTACTGTGATATATTGTGATAATCAGAGTTGCATTAAACTCTCTGTTAATCCAGTATTTCATGATAGATCTAAACATATTGACATCCAGTATCATCATATCAAAGATTATGTGCAGTAGAAGATCATGTTACTATCTTACATTCCTATGGAGGATCAGGATGCAAATATTCTGATGAAGGCGCTCACCAAGAGCAAATTCGAATACCATAGAGACAGGATCGGGGTGGCAGATAATCCCTATCTTGTTGAGAGGGAGTTTTGAGATTCAACAAGATGATGAGCTTAGTGAAAAGAGTCACCTTCACTAAGTGGGCCCGCAGGCTATTTTTGGCACAAAGTCTATTTTTAGACATGTCGATCATATTCTATGAGTTGTAGGATGCTATTTGTGGATGGTTGGTCCAGTTGGAAAAATAGATGGACTTATATTTTTAGACACATTGGGCGAAATCTATTTTTAGATTTCAAATCTAAAAATAGATATGTCGAATATTATTAGCTCTTAATAGTATTTGGACTCTAAACATTATCTTATTCTCTTGGAGCACTTCAATTAAGTGCACAGATATGGCACAGCAGCTGACGGAATGAATTACGCTATTCCTGAGGATTTACTGGAGCGAATGCATGAGGACTTCAATTAGAACTCATGCGACAGAGTTTGGTGGAGTTGTATTTAGTTTAACTCAGTTAGACTCAGTTGAGCTAGTCGTATCTAGTCTAACTGATTGATACACTAGTGATAATGGTGTGAATTAATTAGTTAATTAATTCACTAAATAATAACTCATTAATCAAATGAAGAATACATTATTTAACTATAGTGCATGGATAGTTTCAGTGGAGACTAGTGGAGAGGTAGGTGAAAGAGCAAGTGTGACAATCAGTTGTGACTATAGTGATGCAATGATTGCATCCAACACTCAGTGGAGATGCAAATGAGGATTGCGTGAGCAATTCTGGTTGAATACGAGTTCATTCAGAGCCATTCTTCAACAGGGATTGCGCAATAGAGTTAGGCTAGCAAGTGGCAGAGATCGGTGCATGGATTTGCAAGATCGGGGCTGATTAGTGTGTAGCGATTGTATTGTACTGAGAGCTTGATATGATCAGCTTTGTATGAGGATTGTTACATGATCTCTATGACATATATTATATATAGATAGTTGGGGTTTTTAGCTTCAGGCTTTCCCATTAAACAGTTGTGTTAATGTGTGTGAATTTTTATGGTTTCATGTGTGCATTGCAATTGATTTAATTTCCGCATGTGATGATCAATAGTGGAATAGATTTTGTATTGTGCATGAAGTTAAAATAGTGTGTGATTAGGAGAATCTTGGATACATAACACATAAGTTATATAATTTCTACAACCCTCCCCTTCTTCCTTTTTTTGGAGGTGTGGCTGGCTGGGAATAAGCTCATCTTCGAAGACTCCCAATTTTCACCACATAAGATATATTTTACGATTACGGCTTGGATGAATATTTAGGATTCATCCTCCTCAGTCCCCACATATCTCACTTATCGACTATAGCCTGACTCAGTGCCTTGGTATTTTTATGGCACGGAGCAGAAGAGGATTTGTGGCTATGGGGCTTGGATCAAATTGGGAAATGGGGATCGCTTATCCATATTATGGAATGGAGGATCTAGCCTTTAACACAAAATCCAGACTCGTTACACTCTAGAGTTTGTTGTGGGTCACTAATAAATTTGAACTTCCTCTTATACATATCTACGGTGATGCCAAATCAATCATTGATGAGATAAATGTATGTTGTGACTTCCAGCCTCATAGAATTCTCCATTGGATCAATTAGGTCTCCAATATTCTTCAGCGTCTTCTCTTCCATCCTCTTCAACACATTTACAGGGAGGCCAATTTGTGGGTTGACTAGCTTTCTAAGAAGGGCCTACTAGAACCTTTCGCCCATGTTCAGATCCAAATTTTTCACAACAACGTGATTTTTGACTCTTTCTCATTTTCGATTCCTTAGCTTATTTCTCTGTTTGGGGTCGGCTTACTTATTCTACTACAGGATTTTTGATTTGGTTGTCTCTTCTTATCGTTTGGAGCTACTATATTTCTCTTTATCCTTCCTACTCCTTGTTTTATTTATGATTCCCACATGTATCCACAGTCTCTTTCGCCCAGGTATGCAGGCTAATATTTTGATGATGTTGGTTGTTTGATTTCTATGTGAGTTTATGGCTTTCTGGCCATTCTCATTTTTTGGAGGCATTAGTATCAATGAAGCACAATCTCAGCTGTAATGTACTATTCTTTTTATAATAAAATAAACAATGTTTTTTCCTCTCTCAAAAAAAAAGTTAAAGTTTGCAGCGACCATTATCTAGTCCATGGAATCCTGCATCTCATCCACCCTAACCCTAGTTTCTCCTTTTGAAATCTGTTATTACAGATCCTTTTGTATTCAATCCCTCATAATAGTCTACACCATTTCATATTTAGCGGACCTCATCTTCTTCCAGACAATGTCAAGAGTATGGAAATTCTTGTCTACTACAAGACTAAGTAAATTGATTTACGTATCTGAAGTTTCAACAAAATCAATCAGAGGCCATGCTTCAGACAAAGCATTCATAGCTTCATCACCAACTGAAAATTTTGTGTTGTCGTAGAGGGACAACATCAAATGGATCAATGACACTCCTTCCATTTTCCATGACTTTTTTCCAATGTAGTTGAAATACGTTTCCTCTTCCACCTCTAGTTCTTCACCTCCATCTTCCGCAGGCTCTCGTCAGTGCCTTATTATTTCAATCATTGTTGTAGTACTACCCTTGCCTTGTTCCATATGTTTCTTTGTTGACTTAAAGCCCAATTCATTGGCTCTCCAGATGCTCTCCGCCTTTTCTCCTGGCATTCTTTGTAAATAGAAAATTCTAACTTTTCACTATTTGGGACACAAAGGTACATAATCGTTTTATGGATCATTAGGAAAGGCCATAAAATAATCCAATATAAGAAGAAATAAGCTTTGTTTTTTAAGACTATGATTTTTTGCATGGAGGAGGCTATGGAAAATAATAAAGAATACAACCGAAATTGTATGATTAAATCCATAATGTTATTTTCTAGTACTGTTTTGTTATGATTCCTGATCCCCTGAAACAATGGGCCCTTTAACAGTCCATATTTCAAATCATTAATACACATTGTCCAAAATTCCTCCACATGAAATACACTTCGTCCATCGGTAGGGAAATATATTAGGGCTCTTAACCATTTCACTAACACCAAAATCCATCCTATTAACAAGAAAATGAACTTAAGCACAACGGTTGTTTTATTGAGTGGACTGAGTGTCTTATAATCATCAATTTAAAAGGATCCCCATTCAAATTTGAAGACAACAATAAAAAACCTTACCAACAAGCCTGTGAATGAACTTAAAACAGACCTGACCACAACATCCTCACACTGGCTACAACGAAATATGTTCCAACATTTGAGTACATGATCCCCAATATTGCTTCATGTAGGTGAATTAGAAAAATACTATATTAACAAGGAAACCTTTTCATTCATCATAATATGAATGGTTTTTCCAGCTACGACAACAGAGAAAGAGAGCATAGCCAACAATATAAGGGATATGAATACCATACCACTGAAAACCTTGAACCATGGCCTGACATAAATATGAAAAAAATCATGCCATTAAATAACGAGATACATCTCAAAAAACATATGTGATAGTGCGCTTATTTTCACTCCTCCAAGGTCGACTCAAACACTTCTAAATCCAGAACTTGACAATCTCAGAAGCAAAGAGGCAATGAATACACACATCATAAGCCTTCGGCTATGAATTATGAGTTGAACTTTTAGAAATTTCCCCACATCCCCATATGTTATATCATCTATTTCTGGAGTTATATTGACTGTCGAATAATTGAAAAAAATTACAAATTGGAGAGTAAGAATGTTGATAACCAAAAATGCTCCAGGAAACCAATACGCTTTTCTCTTGATCACCTTCCATGCATTCAGTGCGATAAAGAGAATAAATTTAATTTTGGAAGCGCACCCAGTTAAGAGATCTATAATTTGAGGAGGATACACATAGGCCATCTTCGAACAATAAGCTAGACAGCCCGAGGGATTCCTACCTTCACTATTATATGAGAAATGTGTTAAGCATGTTAAAATAAGTTAATTACTCTCATATGAAGAGTTTTCTATATCTAGAGAGTCGATAAACTGATTCAAGTTGAGTTAAGTGATAGATGAATTTAGTTAGTAGTTGAATATCAAGTTATATTAGGCGAGTAGCTAGTCGAAAAGGTTTAAATACCCATCAGTGCGTTCATTGTAAGTTATGTGAATCAAGTTTGTGTCATCAATATAGAAGAGTTGTAGCTCAAGTTATTGTGTGTGAATTATTTGTGCTTAAATTGTGTTTCTCCTTTCTGCCTTTCCAAAAGATTGGTATCAAATTTGAATGAAAGATCCAAGGGAGAGCTAAAGACATAAACATTAGAGTTCAGAGAAAAGGTGGATTAGTAGAAATTTGTGGGTGAGAGAAAAGAGAAATATTTCTTTTGTCTAGGGTTTAGCTATAACGCTCCCTGTAGTGGTATACTACCACAGGGTGTTATAAAGTTGATGCATTAGTGCACTAACATGGGACTTCCAATTGAAGGAAGCGTTAACATGCAGCAAGATCTTGGTCCAAGCCACACTAGCTTGGAAAAGTCAAAGTGTTTTAATAATTTCAAAGGGCACATATGGTGAGTAGAATTGGACCTGATGGTAATATGGAAAGGATTATTTTAAGAAAGTGTTTTTTAACTTGATGAAAGGAAGCCATTTTTTGAAAGGAAGTTTATAAAAAAAAATTGAAGATATTTAAAAAGAATTTTTTGAAAAGGGATTTTATAAAAGTATTTTTATATTAAAAAAAAAATAATAAAAAAATAGAGGTGAATATAAAATATTTTGTGGTTTTTGGAGTTTTTATTGGCAAGATAATTTAGGGCTTTGCAAAATTCTGTGAGCTTACAAAAATATTTTGGTGTTTTGTCAAGCATGACATTTGTTTAGGTGAAGATTGTGCCTTACTGGGGTGTATATTAAAAATCATATTTTTTTCAGGGGCGATATGGAAGATAGCCTCATGCAATCATGCAAGTAGCTATGACAACAATCATGTGTCACAAAGTGCAACTAAAGAAGACTACGAAAAGGGATAAAAAGGAAGAGGTAGAGATTTTTGTTGTGTTTAAAGAGGTTAAGGCCACAGATGAGGAACTGAGAAGTCTAGCAGAAGACAAAGATTAAATCGAGGTTGTTTGGTGTAGCATAAATCTGCTACAACCTCCTAAGTTTAATGATGCCCTAACTTTGAGTTTCATTTAGCAAGAAATGGATGAACCAATTATGTGCTAGGTAGCAAAAGCTACAACTTCCAAGGAAGCATGGAAGATTGCGAAAGAAGAATTTCATGCAAGGGCGAGTGAGAGGAAGCAACAAGATGTGTCACAGTTTGTTGAGTCAAATGCAAATCTGATAGTAGACAAGCAAGACTCTGGGAGGACAAAATATCTTGGAGAATCCCACTCAGAAGTGGAATATGGTCGTGAAGACTATAAAATTGGAACCCATTATGAAAAAATGCATATGGATGAAGAAGATGCAACAGAGATTGCAAAGAGAGAAGTTGAAGCCTGCGTATGTGAAACAAAGCAAGAACATATCAATGATCAAGAACTCCAATATAATATGGATAGTGTAGATGATGGTGAAATGCATTATGAAAGCATGCATATGGATGAATAAAATGCAACAAAGAATAATTGCAAAGAGAGAAGTTGAAGCCTCTATATGTGAAACAAAGAAAGAGCATATCAATGCTGAAGCACTCCCCTGTGATATGGATAGTGAAGATGATGGTGAAACCCATTATGAAAGCATGCATATGATGAAGAAGATGCGATAGAGATTACAAAGAGTGAAGTTGAAGCCTCTATATGTGAAACAGAGCAAGAGCATATAAATGCTCAAGCACTTCATTGTAACATGGATGGTGCAGAAGATGGTGAATCCCGCTGTGATGAAACACATGTGGATGATGACTGTAAACTTATATGTGCATTGGTGTATCAAAACATAGTTGATGAATTTGGTAAAGCTGAAATTTTCAATAAAATTGACTATGAGCAGATGCATGCTCATGTATCCCACCATAGGGTGGATGAACATTATGTTTATGATATGTGTGGTTTCTTTTTTGAAACAAGGATATATTATGGTAATCTGGTAAGTGTTATTTCTGATGAAGCATTGAAGGTTTGATTTTCCTTTATAGAAGAAAGATATGACGCAGTACATGTTCTAGCAGCAGCTGATGTTCAAGAAGACGATAAAGTGATTGAAGACTTTTTGATGAGAATATCTGTAACATCTATCCATAACAAGGAATTAAAATTTTCTTACCTTCTTTCACATTGAAGACATAATATACATGAAATCTACTTAATACGTCACATCAATATATAACATATTGTTGGAAAAATACTGAGAGTGGGGGGTGAATCAGTATTTAGGATTTACTCAGCATCTTTTTACTTTTTCATTCTTTAGTAACCCATACGCTACTTTACTGAACAAGAATCGCATATATACGCGGATACCCTTTGCTGAACTCGTGTATGCACAGAGATATTAATAAACAAACAATTCTTCACTTAGATCCTTGCATGTATTCATTTATCAGATGTTTATATAGTAGTAGACATGTGCAGTAATAACAGAATGAAACATCACACAAAAGCATCACACATGAACACCATGTTTTTTAGGTGGAAACCCAAGTCGGGAGAAAACCACCGCTGCCGTTGTCTCAGCCTTCAATATTTTATTATAGAGAAAAACTTCATACAATCATGTACTGGTGCAGACTTATACCAGCACGCAGGCACCCACCTGCAGAAGGCTACAACCTTCTTTCATTTACCAGCCTCACTTGGAAGGGAGCTTCAACCCCCTGCTCTCGTTTACAAGTCTCACTTGGAAGGGAGCTACTACCCCCTGATATTAGCACCAGCCTCTGCTGACAGAAAGCTTCTATTATTAGACTGAAGGCTTCAACCCTCAGATCCACTGCAGACCATGTTTCATCAATTTTCAAACTGGATCCAACAGCTCCAACACAACCCTTCACATACTTTGCCCAATGCTACAACCAGAACAGTGAACCCATTGAAACCAGAATATCAGAGTTAACCCAGACTTCAGAACAGACATTCAGAAACATATTCAATTTTGAGCAATCATCAGTTCAAATATGATACGCGCTTTTATTTAGATGGATCCGCGTATATACGTGCTTTCACTGAACACAACCCGCGTATGCATTCGTGCAACTTTTCAAGAAAACCCTAACAGGTCATATGCGCCTTTGTTGAAATAGATCTGCGTATATACGTGCCTTCAGTGAAGAAAACCTGCGTATAGATCTATAAAAGATAAACCTTGCAGAATAGACCAGATCTATGAACTTACCCAGATTTCTTCAACTTCTTTTAACAGATTTGCGCCAGGTCATCATCACTTCTTTTCAGATCATCCAAGAGTTTTTCCATTTCAAGATCTAGAGATCTTGAACCTTCATTATGTTCATAGATACATTATAGAATCAGATCTATCAAATTAGAACAAAGTTCCACCATGCAGATATCCTTCAGAGTGAAGTATTCATTAAAGCCCAGACACACACCCATATTTCACAATGATTTCCTTCTCCTTATATAGGTTCACCTTTTTATCAATACCATGAGCCAAAACCACATTACTTCCAATGGTATTCCTGGACGGGGTCACATAGACGAATCATCACTCAATACAATGGGTCAATACCATGGTGGTTACCCCTGGTTTTTCATTTTATGAGCGCTTTTGACCATACGCGACTTGTCACATTATTTCCCGCGTGCATACACGACTTATCCTAGAAAAACCCGCGTATGCCTTGAGACATACTCTTTTCATCATAGACCTAGCACATACTAAATTCCTTTCTTCACTACCTTCTGTACTTATTGTAGATACATCAGATTGACATTATTCATAAGTTCATCAAGACATGTTTCATCAAGAACAACTTCATCAAGTAGGTCGCCATCACCTTCATTAAGTGGGTTGCCATCAAGGACAACACTCAGCATCATATTGCCAACAATCTCCCCCTTTGGACTTGATGGAAACCATGATGGTGTTTGATCACTAATGAATAACACCATGATATTCTCCCCTTATTCAAACACCATGTCATTCTCCCCCTTTGACATCAAGGGAAAAGGGCGAATCAAAAGTGTTTTGCAGATATGATGTGTACTGAAGGTATCATGCTCCTCCTGAGTTCATGTTGCGTCTTCAAACATATTTTACAATGAAGTACTTGAATCTATGACCTTCCTATCACCAAGTGACTTTACATAAGAGACTCAAATACCCAACCAAGTGGGTTTACACATTTCAACTTAACTACCCAACCAAGAAGGTTTACAAATTTGACTCCATTACCCAACCAAGTGGGTTTACAAAATTTCACAAGTCCTTACATGACTGAATATTACAATTTTACATCATGGGTCTCAACATGACCTTTTCATCAAATGAAAAATATGAATTTTCATGACCAATACCAGAAAGACCTCAAGAGAGATCATATATCAGAACCATCATAATGCCAACAATACATTATACTCAGCAAGGCTAGGGCTCCCCCTAAAAATGTGCATCCAACCATCCTTTCTATATGACCAAGGCTCCGCCTTAGCTTGTGCAACCTGAACACCTTCAATAGCAAGTCATCAGCAACGATCTCTGCATGATCTGTCCTTTATCTGAATTATAAGACTTTCATCTCAGCAACGAATACTCTTCATCACAAAGCAAACAGGACTCATCCATAATATTCAACATAAGAAACCATGTATCATTTCATAAGCATGAGAATAACCAAAATAATGCTAATAGTACAATCATTAGCAGTCAAACTGATGCCCCCCCTAAACCTCTGCTCCTGATCTTCAGCTGTCATCCCAATTCTCTTATCATTAATGCATACGCGACTGTGTCTGCTGGAACTAGTGTGTATACGCGACTTTTGTTCTTAGAACCCGCGTATGGAAAGTGAAGCATATAAATTTTCACATTCCTTCATCTCCCCCTGACCTTGTCCTTCCTGTACCTGTCTTCTTCATATCAAATGCTCTGTCAGAAATACATATAACCAGAATAACCAAACAGTACTGCAAAATGCTGACCCCAACAAAAATAGTCAGCAACTATCCATACGCGACTTTATGTTCATGTACTCGCGTATATACGCGACTGTGTTTCAGGAAACCTGCGTATCATATTTAATCTTCTGAATTTATGCAGATTTGTTCTTTTGACTGGCAAAGAATACTCCCAGCTTCTGTCTTAGATACTCGAATGCTTCCCTGGGCAGAGGTTTGGTAAAGATATCAGCAACTTGTTCTTTGGAGGGAACATACTCCAACTTCACTTTTTGTTCAAGCACTTGTTCACGTAAGAAGTGATACTTGATGGGAATGTGCTCGGTCTTTGAATGCATAACAGGATTCTTTGAGATACTGATGGCACTTGTATTATCAAACATAATGGAGATAGGAGAAGTACATTTGATTTGAAAATCTCCCAAGGTCTGCGTCATCCAAAGGAGTTGAGTGCAACAAGATGCGGCAGCCACATATTTTGCTTCAGCAGTAGATAAGGCAATAGAACTTTGCTTCTTACTGAACCAAGATACCAACCGAGGCCCCATATAGAATGCACCACCACTTGTGCTTTTTCAATCATCAACATTTCCTGCCCAATCTGCATCAGAGTAAGCATGAAGAGTAAGATCAACATTCTTTGGATACCATAGTCCAAAGTCTTGAGTTCCTTGCAGATATTTGAATATTCTTTTGACAGCCTGAAGATGAGACTCTTTTGGATTAGCTTGGAATCTTCCAACAATCCCAACAGCATGCATAATGTCCGGTCTAGTCCCAGTGAGATAAAGTAGACTTCTTATCATTGATCTGTATTCTGGTTGATTCACCATGGGAGAATCATCATGAGAACTGAGATTGCATCCGGTTATCATTGGTGTACTTACAGGCTTGCATTCTTCCATGCCATACTTCTTCAAAATTTTCTTAAGATATTTTGCTTGTGATAGGAATATACCATCTGTAGTTTGATGCACTTGCAAGCCAAGAAAGAATGTTAGTTCCCCAAGTAAAGACATCTCAAATTCTTGCTGCATAACAGAAGCAAATTTTTGACTAAAGGATTCTTCATTACTCCCAAAAATGATATCATCAACATATACAATCACAATCAAAAGTTTGTCATGTTCAATTTTTGTGTATAAGTTGTTATCAGCAGACCCCTTTGAAAATCCTTGTTGATGGAGATATTTATCAAGACGATAGTACCATGCCCTTGGAGCTTGTTTGAGACCATATAGAGCCTTTTTAAGTTTACAAACAAGATTCTTATCATTTCCCAAAATGAATCCCTCTGGTTGTTCTATATAAACTTCTTCTTCTAGATCACCATTGAGGAAAGCAGATTTGACATCCATTTGATAGACTTTGATTTGTTGAGAACTTGAAAAAGCAAGAAACATTCCTATGGCTTCAAGTCTAGCTACAGGAGCAAAAGTTTCTTCAAAGTCTATACCTTCTTGTTGAGTGTACCCTTTGCAAACCAATCTGTCTTTGTTTCTTATAACATCCCCATTTTCATTTAACTTGTTCTTGAATATCCATTTGGTTCCAATGACATTTTTATCATGTGGTCTTGGTACCAATTCCCAAGTGTGTTTCTTTTCAATTTGATCAAGCTCTTCATTCATGGATTGAATCCAACATTCATATTTGCTAGCTTGATTGACATTTTGGGGTTCAATTGTGGATAGGAATGCCAGATAGTTAGAAGATCCCACAAGAGTCCTCCTTGTTTGTACACCCGATTCCTTGTTTCCCAAAATTTGAGATTCAGGATGATTCTTTTGAACATATCTGGATGGAGCTTTTTCTGATAGATCATCTTCAGGTTCTTCATTGGATCCACTATCTATATCATTTCCATTTGATGTAGAAGGACAAAAATCACCATCATCTTCTTCTGTTGCTTGTTTTTCTTCTTTAGGAGCTGTAGGAGACTCATCAATGACAACATCAATACATTCAACAATATTTCGAAGCCTTTTATTGTAACATTTGTATGCTCTGCTTGTAGATGAATAACCAAGAAGTATCCCTTCATCTGATCTAGGTTCAAACTTGCCAAGCTTTTCATCATTATTTTTGATAAAGCATTTACTTCCAAAAACTCTAAAATGCTTCACAGATGGAGAATTACCATACCCGAGTTCATATGGAGTTTTGTCACTATTTACCCGAACATGAGCCTTGTTGAGAATGTTAGCTGCTGTATGTGCTGCTTCACCCCAGAACATGTCAGGAGTTCCAGAATCATCAAGCATAGCTCTAGCCATTTGTTGAATTGTTCTATTCATTCTTTTTGCTACGCCATTTTGTTGTGGAGTGCCTGCTACAGAGAACTGTCTCTTTATGCCATGTTGTTCACAAAATTCAAAGAATTCATTTGATGTATATTCTCCTCCTCGATCAGATCTAAGACATTTGATTTTTAGATCCAATTCATTTTCAACTAGTGCTTTGAAGATCTGAAATTTCTCAAATGCTTCATCTTTGTGTTTAAGCAACCCAATCCAACACATTCTAGAGAAATCATCAATAAATAAGATATAGTATTCTTCTCCATGTGGTGACTTTTTCCTCATAGGTCCACAAATGTCAGTATGAATAAGTTCAAGAGGCCTACTTGATGATCCTTCTTTGGCATTAAATTGTACTCTGGTCTGCTTACCAAATTGGCAGAATTTGCATATGACACTTTCTGGTAGAGTAATTTTGGGAAGACCACAAATAGCTTGAAGTCTGCTTGCTTTTTTGATTTGAGAGAAGCTTAGATGCCCCAACCTTCTATGCCATAGCCAATTTTCTGAAGATTTGCTTAAGTAACATTGATCTTTGCAGTTCTTCATTACATATAGGTTGCTTGGAGTTCTTTTCCCTTTTATAATAGTTCTACCTGTATCCAAATCAATAACCACACATTCTTTTGAACTGAAGACAACTTTTGTACCTTGATCACACATTTGACTTACACTTAACAAGTTATGCCTTAATCCATCCACATACATGACATCATTAGCCTTCACCTTTTCTTTTAGAAACACAGACCTTTTTCCTTTAATTACAGCAAGATTATCATTTCCAAAAGTAACTTTCTTTTCCTTTTCTAGAGCATTATATGAAAGAAGTTTGCTTTTGTCACCTGTCATGTGTCTTGAGCACCCACTATCAATGTACCATTGATTTTCTTCACCTTTTGCAAATAATGCTATCCCACAATTTTCAACCTGTAATTCCTTCTTTTTCCACACTTTGGAACTTGAAGGAAAATGTTGTTTTGGCTAGACTTTGCTCCTGCATTCAGATTCTTCATGCCCAAAGTTATTGCAATAAGCACATTCAACTTCATTTTGAAGAGAAGAAAAGTTGTTATAGGTGTTTGTTTTTGGTTCAATATCCATCCTTTTCTTTCTTGCTTCTCTTGTCATGATGGTTTTATATGAAACACATTGAACAGCTTTATGACCAAAATTGTGACATGAGAAACATTGTCCATTGAAGTAGAAATTTCTGCGATCATGAAATCTTCTATTTGAATTTACCTGTTGATTGTTGCTTCTTTGAGAGATATCCCTGTTAGTGTTTCTTATATTGTGATGATCATGCTTTACCTATAAAGATTCTTTATTCCCTTGTTGAGTGGCTGAATGTAGTAAACCAGTTGTAGCTGCTTTTAGATAATTTGGTGCTGAAGCCTGAGAGAATTCTCCAGTATATCCAAGACCTGTCTTAATCAGAGGAGATCGTTGAACCTTGATAATCTCATCTACGGTTTCAGATCCTTTAGCAAATATAAGATTCAGAGTCTTTACTTTCTCAAGTTCTTTTCTTAGACTTACTACTTCACATTCTAATTTTTCATTATGTTTCTTTGCTTCTTCATTCTCCCTTTTCAGAGTCTCTATGATTATTTTACTTTCTTCCAAGCATATTTTGAGTTGATTGTTTTGATCAAGAAAATCATTGTCATCTAGAGCATCCATAAAATCATCCTTATCATCTCTAGAATTATTTTCAAATTCCATGAGAAGTCTAAGATCTTGTTCACATTCTTCCTCACTGTCAGATAACCCATCACTGTCTTCATTTGTATAGTAGCTTTTCTTAGTGCTAGACCGATTCTTATTTCTTCTTGCTACTTCTTTCTCTTTAGCAGATGTTTCTTTATAAGGACATTTTGCAGCATAATGACCAACTCTTCCACAATTAAAACATTTGAAAGGAAGCTTACGTTTGAATCTTCCGGTTCCTAGTTGGAGTCTTCTCACAAAGTTTGCCTCATCTTCTTCTGAAATATATCATGACCCTTCTGGTTTTTGAACTTATTTTCCTTTTGTAGAAGCTTTAAAAATAGCTTCTTTGACTTCAGATGGTCCTCCTCTCCTCATTTCGTATGCAGTCAATATGCCATGAAGTTGCACCATAGTAAGATTTTGAAGATCCTGTTTTCAGAAAATTTTGACTCAAACTTGGCCGTTAGTGATCTCAAAATTTTCTCAACCAAAGTGGATTCGATTATTGTTTCTCCCAGATTTCTCATACGGTTTACAACATCATCAACACGTAAAAAGAAACCAGCAATATTCTCATCACTATGCATTTTTAAATTTTCATACTCAATTCTGAGAGATTGAAGCTTTGCACTTTTTACCTTTGCATCACCTTCATAGCTTAGGATGATTTTGTCCCATATTTCCTTTGATGTATTTAGCTGCATGACTTTGACAAATTCTGCTTCAGTTAGACTTCCAGTTATTGCATTGACCGCTTTTGCATTTGATTCATAATTCTTTCTTTCAGTTGGATCTGTTGGTGCAGCAGCAGGATATTGATATCCTTGTTCAACAGTAGCCCATATATCTACTCCCATAGACTAAAGATAGGATCTCCTCCTTATTTTCCAGAAGATTAAATTTCTTCCGTTGAAGAGCGGAGGTTTGATAGATGTTGTTCCCTCGTGATTGCTCATCCTGCTTGATCTTCCTTCTAGCAGTTAAGCCTTTTCAGAAGGACCTGCTCTGATACCAATTGTTGGAAAAATACTGAGAGGGGGGGGTGAATCAGTATTTAGGATTTACTCAGCATATTTTTACTTTTTCATTCTTTAGTAACCCATACGCTACTTTACTGAACAAGACTCGCGTATATACGCGGATACCCTTTGCTGAACTCACGTATGCACAGAGATATTAATAAACAAACAATTATTCACTTAGATCCTTGCATGTATTCATTTATCATATGTTTATATAGCAGTAGACATGTGCAGTAATAACAGAATGAAACATCACACAAAAGCATCACACATGAACACCATGATTTTTAGGTGGAAACCCAAGTCGGGAAAAACCCACCGCTGCCGTTGTCTCAGCCTTCAATATTTTATTATAGAGAAAAACTTCATACAATCATGTACTGGTGCATACTTATACTAGCACGCAGGCACCCACCTGCAGAAGGCTACAACCTTCTTTCGTTTACCAGCCTCACCTGGAAGGGAGTTTCAACCCCCTGCTCTCGTTTACCAGTCTCACCTGGAAGGGAGCTACTACCCCCTGATATTAGCACCAGCCTCTGCTGACAAAAAGCTTCTATTATTAGACTGAAGGCTTCAACCCTCAGATCCACTGCAGACCATGTTTCATCAATTTTCAAACTGGATGCAACAGCTCCAACACAACCCTTCACATACTTTGCCCAATGCTACAACCAGAACAGTGAACCCACTAAAACCAGAATATCAGAGTTAACCCAGACTTCAGAATAGACATTCAGAAACATATTCAATTTTGAGCAATCATCAGTTCACATATGATACGCGCTTTTATTTAGATGGATCCACGTATATACGTGCTTTCACTGAACACAACCCGCGTATGCATTCGTGCAACTTTTCAAGAAAACCCTAACAGGTCATATGCGCCTTTGTTGAAATAGATCTGCGTATATACGTGCCTTCAGTGAAGCGAACCTGTGTATAGATCTATAAAAGATAAACCTTGTAGAACAGACCAGATCTATGAACTTACCCAGATTTCTTCAACTTCTTTTAACATATTTGCGCCAGGTCATCATCACTTCTTTTCAGATCATCCAAGAGTTTTTCCATTTCAAGATCTAGAGATCTTGAACCTTCATTATGTTCATAGATACATTATAGAATCATATCTATCAAATAAGATCAAAGTTCCACCATGCAGATATCCTTCAGAGTGAAGTATTCATTAAAGCCCAGACGCGCACCCATATTTCACAATGATTTCCTTCTCCTTATATAGGTTCACCTTTTTATCAATACCATGAGCCAAAACCACATTACTTCCAATGGTATTCCTGGACGAGGTCACATAGAAGAATCATCACTCAATACAATGGGTCAATACCATGGTGGTTACCCCTGGTTTTGCATTTTATGAGCGCTTTTGCCCATACGCGACTTGTCACGTTATTTCCCGCGTGCATACGCGACTTATCCTAGACAAACCCGCGTATGCCTTGAGACATACTCTTTTCATCATAGACCTAGCACATACTGAATTCCTTTCTTCACTACCTTCTGTACTTATTGTAGATACATCAGATTGACATTATTCATAAGTTCATCAAGACATGTTTCATCAAGAACAACTTCATCAAGTAGGTCGCCATCACCTTCATTAAGTGGGTTGCCATCAAGGACAACACTCAGCATCATATTGCCAACACATATTGTATTAAAACTATTACCTTTCTTGTTACCAAGAATTCAAATTAAAGAACCCTCTTAAACTAAATTTGGAAGAGTTGTGGGTAATGTGCGGAATATTAGTTTTGATTTGAGTATTAAATCATCGGTTCATTACCATTGTACATCACATAGATTATGTACCTATTTAAATTGTTTCACACAGACCTTATCGACTTAGTTTATACTCCATAGCATCAAATCTGCTGTCATTATTAAATTTTATTGACATCTAGTGTAATCCTCACCGTGTATGGAGTTTTTGATCAATAGTTATTATCTTTGTTGGTACGGTTAGGGTAATACCCTTACCCCCAAACCCTAACCATTCATGCCATTTTTCGCCGTTGCAAGGGCAGCATGAGCTCTGCAACTGTTCATTGTGAAATGTATCTCTTCCTTTCACCCTCGGCCTGAGGAATTAAGGGAACACATTCATGCATGTTTTTCATTAAATTCAGGTGTTGGTCTCAATTGTTGTGTTAAACGAGTATTTGACATTCTCTCTAGTGTTAAAATCTCTATTTTACAGTCTTAAATGTTTGACTATGGTGTAATAGGGACCCTCTCTTTCTAGTTTTCTTTTCAGGAGGGTTTGCGTTCATGTTTCCATTCCCGGTTTTCATGGAGGTTTTCATTACAATCTCTCCATGCTTATTTCTTTCTAGAAAATTAGTTGCTCCAACGTCGGTATGCCCAGGATAGGTAAAAACAAAATTCCTATTCCTCTTTCTCTGGTTAATTTTCCAAGGTTTAGAATAATAAATAGCGAAATCTCACAATTTTCTATTGGGAATTTATGTCTTAGACCTTCTTGTTCGAACCCTAGCTCATTTGTCAGGTAACCATTTTATTTTTACTTTTTTTTCTTACACTTTCCTTTTGACTGGTTTTTATTTCAACCAAACCTTCGAGTTATAACAACTTTCCATCATCTTGCAGGTGACAATGCGACTCGGAACTCGCCAAAAACCATGTTTAATTGTTTTCCTACCTCATTTTATGACATCACTTAAATTTCTCCAAGTATTTATGGAACCTCTAGAGGGGTATTCTCTGATTTGTTTCAAAGTCTAGTCCTATATTGGACTCCTCTCTGTTTGTGTGGTTAATTGAGTCTTTTTTTCATTTATCATGAGGGCCTCTAAGGCTCTACTCTGTTGACGTAATTTAGCCCTCTAAGGACCTTCTGTCTAATGTATCATTTAATTTTTTTAATATAGAATTTGAACAAAGTATGGAGTTGTGTTAGACAGTGAGACTCTGTTTAATTTTATATCATGTTCAAGGAATCTCCTCTGGCTCTCCTTCAGTTTTTGGATCAGTTCTCTGGCTAGGATAAAAATATACATATATGTTTCTCATGTAGCAGTTCTGGATACAGTCAGAGTTGTCTTTTGCTATGAACTATATATTCATTTGTAAATTACGGTTGATCATGTTCTCCCATAGTAGTTTTTGGTCTCATTTTCACTTGTATGGTATATTCTCAACTTTTCTATGTATGTCCAGAAAATCATTCACAACCTTTAAGTAGATCATAATATATTTGGTTATGTTGGTTTAGTGCATCGCCTCCATTAATTTACCTATGATTGCTGCAGTCTCCTAGATTGAGCACTCACATTTGGGCCTGTTTAGTTTTCTATGGAAATGGCCAAACTATTTATGTATTCTTTTTGACATTTATATTAACCCCTTCTCAGGGTTTCTATGTTTATGCATAATTATGTTCAAATTCTTTTTTCCTCGATATTTAATCTATCGTGATGGTCGTTATATGTATTTTTGTAGAACATATAAATTTTTACATGCTTGTTTAACATATTTGCTTACTATAATCAGCAAAATTAATACTAAATATGATTTCTTGTAAAGTTCAATACCTATTACAAAAAAAATTTTCAAGTTATAAAGATTTAGATAACCGAACCATCTTTCAGAATGGGTTTTTGTTATCATACCCTTAGTCTTTGAAATATTTCCTATTTCTACTTATGACAAACTGTCTGGTCTGGGGACTCTTCCCAGATAGACTAAATGTCCTCTTTCACTCCACGACCTCTTTGGTTTCTGGAGGGTTTTCATCTATGTTCATCATTTCTACAGAGTCAAGCTTGTTATTCCTTACTGTCTATGTTATCACTCATAAAATTGTGAAACATTACTTGACATGGTCACACAATTCATTTATCAAAAGGATAAGGTCTCCTTAAGCCTTTCAAGTTGGTATAGGAAAATTTCATTTTTTACATGTTTAACCTATCCTAAGGTTCAAGGCCACCTCCATTTAGGTCATTTCATGTCCCATCAGTCATCATATGGTGTCAGTTTTCATTTCCCAAGCATTTAAATTCAAAAAAGGTGCTTAAGCCAAATTTTCAACATTTCGTAGCGTTTTATATAGAAAAATAACAGTTTTCGCTATGAAACTGCCCAATAGTTTTGTAGCAAAACTATCAGAAGTTAAACTAATCATGCTACGAAAAACTATTTTCTTGCCTGTCTTGTCAAAATCGATATGAAGTGTCATTCCATGATTGGAGGAGTTAGGGTGTAGGTCAATCGAGTCTGTTATGGTTAAATCAAAGGTACAAAGCCATTTCTAAGGTCATTATTACCCTTTTTAGCATACATGTGTCATTATTAATGCACGAGCTATCATTTAAACTATAAAACCTTATCCAATTAGTCTTTTTGTCATAATACGATTTATCTTTGCATGTGATTGGATTTATGGAGAGTTTCTTCATCGAGCCAAGCAGGTTGCTGGTAGATTTAAACATTGCAGGTGTCATCAAGTAAGCAAGGCTGAGAAGATATAAAGCACCCATGGCTGCAAGGAAGAAAACAAACAAAGGTTGTCATTGCCACAGGTATGATCCCATGGACATGAATTTTCTCGATGAAGACCCAACTACCATGGAGGTTTTCAGAAGAACAGGTTGCTTGCAATTATGTTGAAGGTTGCAGGGTTGTCATCTACAAGTTTCCCAGGATTTTTTCTAACAATTTCACAGGAAAAACTTCAAAGGTGGGAATGCTAAACCTTACAGTGACACCAAACAACATTTCAAAAGTAATAGGAATCTCTAGAGGAGGGGAACAACGGCTTAAAGGGATCAAGTTCACAATGCAGGATTACAAAGAGTACATCAAACCAGAGCATAGTGAAATTGATCTGATAAATGCTATCCTTAGGAGTTTCATGAAGGAAAACTATTCAAAGCTGTTGATGATCATTCAAAAGTATTTTACCTGTGAAGGAAGGTTTCACATGGTCTACTTGTACCACCTTAGGCTTCTTCTGCATTTTGTGGGTAAGAGGTCACTTGACTTGCCCTTTTATTTATGTAGAAGTCTAGGTAAAACGTAAAATAAGGTTCAAATTAAAACAGAGGGCAATGAAACTTCTCTCTTTCACCATGGTTTGATTAAGTTATTGGTGTTAGAGGAGTTGAAGAGACTAGACAAAGATTGGACTTCCTTTATGTTCATGAGTAGTTTTGAAATTGATGCTGTCACTC